>WAAG01010266.1:0-16431 GCA_013390105.1 Tichodroma muraria | reverse complement strand
TAATTTTAATTTTAATGTTTCTCTTCTTCACCCTTTCTGTAATTGTTTCATTTGAAAAACTGTGTCGGCCTTTGGTATTCAAACTCTAAGCCTTGCAGAAGAATACTATGGCTGATGAGTACATGCAGTGCTATTAGGTACTAATTTTAGTGCTATTAGTGCTATATGAATATATTATTATATTCATGCAGTTATTAGGTTGGGTATGAAGAACCTGCCTGATCCAGCAAACTTTTGTATTACAAACTGAGACATATTTCAAATGGAGTTCTGTTGAAAATTGTACTGTTCAGCCCTTTTTACCTGCATAAAGTGACAGACTATTCATAAATGTAACTTAAAACTTTCTAGGACAACAGAAACAAGGAGATAAATCTTAAGTCTCTGTAGCAGTTATGGTAGGTAGTGTAGTCCTGGGACTCTTCAGTGAGAACTCTCCTGTCCATCTGACATTATACAGAAGTCAAAGAGTCTTGGCTCTTCATTAAATTGGAGAATAAAAAAGGGATTGAATTAATGCTTCATCATTATTGAATCCCCAAAGATCTTCACTACAGTACACGTAAGGCACAGCTGGTTGCTTCTGTTAGTCAACAGTTAAGGAACATACACATGAAGCACAGTTTCCAATCCATTAGTAAGGCATAGGAATATGCAAAATCTTTATCTGGGTAAGAAAAAACCCAGAAGTTTAAGGGCTTTGCTCTTTTACTTTCACAGTGTGACTAACCTGTGTCTTTCAGTTCACACGGCACAAACCTAACAGAAAGACCACAAGACAGAAATTGAGCCGCTAAGGGCATGGCAGCTTCAGAGGTACTTCATTTATGCAGTGCTCTTCACACTGAGGCTGTGTTTCCCTGAGTTTCTTTTCTTTTCACCTGGAGCAAAACCAAACAAACACCTGAAAGACTGCACAGTTGGCCAGGGGTGCAGCAGGGGTTCATGCAAGCTGTGTCTTTTCTCTAGCTCTATTGTGATCCTCATGGTGCTTTGGGGTAATACTCTGGGTCTTTTTTGCACAGGGTAAAGATGTTTCCAAATAAACAGGGAATATGACTCATAGCCTTCATGCAAATACAGTGTTCTCTGGCTCCTGAGACATGCAGTAATGCAAATTGAGGCAGGAAAAGGAAGAGTTTTTTTTTTTTTTAACGTTTTCAAATATATTCTCAAATATTGCTTCTTCAAATGCATGTTCTTCCTCTCCTACTGTATGTTTTTCTTCCCAGACAATGCTATGACCCAGAATGGCAGAGTGGGGTTAATGAAAGGATAGAAAATATGTGAGAGTGTCTGATCCACCAAAGATTAGCAATGGAGGTTTTTTCCTCACCCAAAGGGAGAGAAAAACAAAAACAGAAAAAATTATGCCTTATTCTGACACAAGAGATACCAACTGTTTGGATGAAGATTTGAAAAAATAAGGCAGCAAGACAAAAAATCATTGATGCATTGTCTTACTTTAATTGTATGTTTCAAGCACTTTGTTAATTATTTTAGTGGATGAACAAATTTTTCACCCCCCAAAAAGAAGAATCCTATACAGGTTTCTTCCCCTTGACTCCTTTGTCTTCCAAATGCACATTTTATTTCATTGGGCATACTCTTGTCATTAGAACATATACAGAAACTAACACTGTCCAGAGATATTATCTTAATCCTGAGGTCAGCTCTGCCATGTTATTTCTTCAGGGCTTATTTTCCTGACTGTAATGCCACGTTAATATGGCTACCTGGAATGCTATGGCAGCATTAGGTTCAAGAGCTTGTTTTGTTTCTCTCTCAATGTTAGCTTGTGTCAGGACATAACAGTTCTACTTTTCGTCCCTCTTTTATCTTTCTGTGAAAAACATTGATAGCACTTTATTATCTTACTGTTTTCTTTTTTTTTCTTTTTTTTTTCCTTTT
The DNA here is from genome assembly GCA_013390105.1 of Tichodroma muraria. NCBI lineage: Eukaryota > Metazoa > Chordata > Aves > Passeriformes > Sittidae > Tichodroma > Tichodroma muraria. The sequence continues at coordinate 14,520 of WAAG01010266.1, read as the reverse complement.
TTTTTTTTGTCGTGATAATATGTCAAAAATTGTAGGATACCTATATTCTTCAACCTATAAGCATACCCAAAGTATATAAACTATCAGTGCAGAAAAATTACCATTTACAATAATATTTATTCAATATTTAGTCACAATATTTAGTTACAGCTTTGTTGCTGTATGACAGAAAAAGCAAAGAAGACAGTTGTTTGCACTGTCAGTCACCCCCATGAAAATAACATGCAGTGGGCAGAAAAGGGTTTCTACACCTATGATTGTGGGAGCACAGCCCTATCCAGGCCATAACGCTGCCAACACTCACATTCCCTTAAATGAAATATTCTTCCATCGGGTCTTTTTTTGCCTCTTCTCTTTCCATCTCCCTTAAATCTTCCTAAATTTTAACTACCCCATGAGTAAAGTCATATTTGAAAACTGAATGAACAAGAAAAAAATTGACCCATGATTTCATTAGTCTTTTCAAAAAGGCAGCATTGCTGGGTAACCAGACTTGTTGAATGCACGGTAGTATTGAATAAACATGGGTATTCTGACTTCTGTTAATGAATTTTGCAGTATTTGCTCTAAAATTCCTTTGGGAAAGAAAGGCACTTCCCTGTGCACCCCCACATGAAAGTTATTCAAATCTTTATTTTTGTAACTGTACATTTCTGAAAAAATCCACTTGCATGATAATATTATGATAGATTAAATTTGATATGAGATAACAGTTTTGAAAAACTTCACATATGCAGCATGCTGGCAGTATTACTGCTACTGAGTATGTGGGAAGTGTCTTTACGTACATCATCAAAATTTTCTGGCTCCTGCATCTGCATAAACGCTCAGAGCAGCAAATCAGAAATTGCTGCCAAACAGTAAATGGCAGAGCAGAGGAATGAACTGTGCAGAAGAGGCACGTGATGCAGAGCACTACAGAAATGTATTGGTTACACTGCAGTGGCAACTGTCCTGCCCTGCAGTTGTGAGATAAAGGAATTTGACTTCCTGAAAGTCACAGTTTGGTTGAAAAAACGTGTGGTAAAGGTTCAAGCTGCCCTCCCAGATCACTTCTAGTAGGATTTTAGAAGGTTTGTTAGATCTTCTTTCTTCTTTTTTTTCTTGATTTGTTTTATCCTACTTGCTCTCTCTTATGCATAAGTTACCATTTTAAGAAGGGAAATAAAGATATTTTCAAGCAAGAAATAAAGAAAACCTCCTACTTTTGCAAAAACTAAAGGTGGAACTTTAACTGATGGGACTAAAGGGATGCTAGCAAGAAGTGGGAAATTCTTAAAAATAGCACCAATGCAGACTAGGCTGTTTTGTCTGGTTCAACATTGTGAAACATTGCTGATTTTGACTTCTTAGGTTTGATTGAATTCTCAAGAAATGCTTCATAAGTTTTTTTGATACTTGAGGATTTCCAGCAGTTACCTCAACAACATCCAATGATAGTTTGCCTTCTGTAGTAGCTCCAAAGCAGTTCTTGTCTTAGAAGAGCACAGTTGTGACCGTGAAAAGCATTATTTAACCATAATTTCCCCTAGACATGCACATTTTTAGCAATCAACCAATCTACCTTTATGAACAGCCTCTGAAGAAGAAGGCTATCCCTATTTTGGTCACAGAAGACATTGGATTAATGAAAAAAAAAATAAAAAAAATTCCAGAGTTACAAAAGTGTAGGCTGAAATGCAACTTCTACGAAGTTATATGGTTTTGGAAGTCCTTCTAGAGAGTTGCACACTACAAAACTTAAAAATGGTTGAATATGCAACTATTTGTGACATCTCATCTGCCTGAGCTTGTAAAATGGGTTATAATTTATCCCACTTGGAGTGGTCTGAATTCCAAGGACTGGGGACTGGGAGATTGCAGCCTGTGCCAAGTTGCAGAATCACAGAATCACAGAATTTCAGAAAATCACAAGGTTGGAAGAGACCCTCAAGATCATTGAGTCCAACCCATGCCCTAACACTTCAACTAAACCATGGCACAGAGTGACACATCCAATCTTTTTTAAAACACATCCAGGGGTGGTGATTCCACCACCTTCCCAGGCAGACCATTCTAGTACTTTAACACTCCTTCCATGAAAAACCTTTTCCTGATATCCAGCCTATATTTCCCTTGGTGCAGCTTGAGACTGTGTCCTCTGGTTCTGTCAGTCACTGCCTGGTGAAAGAGACCAATCCCCACCTGACTTCAACCTCCTTTCAGGGAGCTGTAGAGTGATAAGGTCACCCCTGAGTCTCCTTTTCTCCAGGCTAAACAACCCCAGCTCCCTCAGCCGTTCCTCACAGGGCTTGTGTTCCAAGCCCCTCACCGGCCTCATTGCCTCCTCTGGACACATTCAAGTGTCTCAACGTCCTTCCCAAACTGAGGGGCCAGAACTGGACACAGCACTCAAGGTGCAGCCTCACCAGTGCCGAGTACAGGAGAAGAATGACCACCCTGGTCCTGCTGGCCACACCATTCCTGATACAGGCCAGGATGCCGTTGGCCTTCTTGGTCACCAGGGCACAGAACTGGCTCATGTTCAGCCGGCTGTGGACCAGCACCCCCAGGTCCCTTTCCAGCTGGGCACTGTCCAGCCACACCGTCCCCAGCCTTTAATGTTGCAGGGGGTTATTGTGGCCAAAATGCAGGACCCAGCACTTGGATTTATTAAACTTCATCTTATTGGACTCTGCCCATCCATCCAACCGTTCCAGAGCCTTCCTACCTTCTAACAGATCGACGCACGCTCACAGTTTAGAAGAGCAGCTATGGAACAATACCAGTCGGTGATCTACTGAAAGGGAGCAATAGTTGGTGGAGTAGCCATGCCCTGTAAGAATTTTTCTGCTGGTTTTCTTTTCTTTATGAAGAAAAACATCACAGGTTCTACCATGCCTGTAATTGCCTCATACCATGGAGAGGAGAGGATTCACCCTAAAGTAAATAAGGGCCTGCACTAACTATCAAAATCATGCCGATTTTGCAATGATTTATGCACTACATACTTCAAAGATAAGAAAGCAAGTAAGCCTATTGATGGTATAAATACTAAATGGCATTGACATTCCTTACATATGCATTTCTTTCCTATAATTCTCCACCAGAAAAGGTAAAAAGGTAGGGTCTAATTAGATCTTGCTGATGTGTGCAGAAAAAGCCAAAAAGGCTTTATTTTAAGCCATTTGCATATTATTCTCTTCTCATACCCTTGAAAAATGTAGTTTTGGGAACTGTAGTTGAAGTTCCTCATGTTCTTTGCTATCAGCTGGAAGATCAGCCTGCACTGCACCATGGTCTTTGTCTTTAGCATAAAGCTTACACCACTGTTTGCCTGGGAAATTCATTTATTAGAAGACACTGAAGGCAGAGGGTATTCAAACTACCATTAAACTGCTAACACACACTGAGATTCCCAAACCAACAATTTTTGTTATTTTAGTATAGAGTCTTGATCTAGGGTCAAAAGCTCTTGCTTTCCAAGTGTTTGGTTTTCACACAAAATAGCAGACTTCTTGATAAAGATATTTTTCCAGTGAAAAGTTGTCCAGTGGTGAAACAATTTTTCAGCCTCAAAGTAAAACATTCGTGGCAAATTTCTAATAAACTCCTAATCAACAACATTGTGTCTTTGCCAGCACGTTCACCTTGGTCTAACCTAAGGGACACTATTGCAGAGTTTAATTCCTTCTAGCTTAGATATCTGAGGAAGTTGTGGACCAGGGTCTGTAACTTGCCCTCTCTTTTTCTTCCTTCCTTTCTTCAAAGACCTACTGGGAATGCAGGGAATGCAGTTGTCTGCACCTTACAATTTTGCTGAATGGTGGTAGAACAACTTTGGCTCTCCTAGCAAGAGACGTAATAGGACCGGGGGACAGAGCTGGGACTTTCTGACTGCCTTTCTTCCCTGATAGCTCTTGTGAATCTGGCTGGTGCCACAGTACATTGCTTGCTAAGGTGAAATTCTGGCTCCATGAAAGCAAATGGCAAAATTCCAGTAACTTCCCTCCAGCCAGGACTTCATCCTGTGCATCTAGCCCACAACTTAGCAGAGAGCAACTTTACCTACGCCAGTGTGTGTCCTCCCCATCCCAATCAGATGTTTTACATGTAGTACCTGGCATTTCCTTCCGCTTCTGTGTGTGTTATCAGAAGCACTTCAGTATTCTGGCAGCTGGGGTCAGTTTTGTCTCTAGTTTACTGCTTAGCAGCCAACCTGAGCCTGTCAGAAAGGTGTGTTTTGTTAGGATTTTGTAACTAGGTGCATCTTGTGATTTAGCATTAGTGGTCATTTGGGTCACTGTTCATACAGACCTACACCCATCAAAGGGTGCATCTGAAAGTTCATCTCTCGTAGATCAGGTCACAGGTGGCTATCTCCCCACCTCAGAAATGACAAGCACCATTGCATGGGGATGCTCAAAAATGATGATGCAAGGGTAAAAGAAGAACAAGAACTTGATCAGAGTTAAGCACAAGGCCACAAACTCCCAAATAGCTTTGAAATGAAGTTTCCTAAAGTCATTAAAGACTAAAGTACCCAGAGCTTCTTTTGTTGGAGTCCTGAATTAAAAAGAAAAGAAAAGAAAAAAACAAAACAAAAACCCCAACAACAACTCCCTCCCCACAAAGTTCAGAGTAGAAAAATTAACCCTGGGAAAATCTGGAAAGCCTGAGATTATACCAGACATTCATCCTCAAGCTGATTTTTTTGTACAATCCTGTGTTGTGCTCAAAACAAAAATCTGAGAATACTCCTTAAAGCGGAAAACAAAGCTCTGCTCCAGCCATACATCTGTGAGTTTTGAAACAAAGGTTTGTTTGTGTGCCTCAATCACTCTTGCCTATGAAAGCAGACACTTACTTGAAAAACTTTTCAGGGAAACACTCTAAACCAACATCCTGGTATAAATTTGCAAAATGCAATACAGGCCTGATTGTCTTTGGAGAGGATGCAAGCCGCATACGAATAGCTCTTTCTGAAACGTAATGTTCTTTGCATGGCTCAGTGGCTAATGTACAATAAATCAACAAAAGAGCGCTTCAAGAAAGCTATTGGGCAGCAGCAAGGCCACTGTTATTTTATCTTTTTACAGTATTTAATTGGAAGTTTTTTCCTGAAACTTTACCCAACCTTCAAATTACTAGACTCTGTATAAAAAGAGATTGATAAGACAAATTTTTTTTTCACTTTTTTTTTTTTTTTTTACCCTCTTTACAAGGACGCAAGTTTTTGCTNTTTTACCCTCCTTACAAGAGAGCAAGTTTTTGCTGAGGGAGAATAAAGTTACAAGTGTCTAGCATTTTGCTGAGGGAGAATGAAATTAGATGCTGAATGGAGCGGATAGGAAAGGCTGGGAAAATGCAAAGTTGGCAGTCATACCAGGTCAGTCTAGAGCTCCCACTGTCCTTCTACTGCACCAGGTGTCCGCTGCATTCAAATGATACTATTATTCATAGACTGAAGCAGAGTATTAAAACTCCCCCCAAAAATAATTTGCAACTGAATAAAGATATAATCCTGGAAATATAACTCTCCATTAAGGGTCCCCATTAGCAACACAAGAGCCCCATTGTAAAGGAGTTATGTATATTTATCAAGTTAAAAAAAGAAAAAAAACACAACAACAAAAAAAAACTTCTCTCAGTGCTTACATGTTAATAGAAAACTTTTATAGCCCTAGTCTCGGAACTAGTAATGCATAAAATGTTAAGCATCTATTATTCTTTGGCAAACTATTTAACATTTGACAGGGAATTGCTAAAACTTGAATAGTGTTCTAGCAAAGGATTGGATAATGTGATCTCTGCTAACTAAGGAGCTGCCGTGGAGCAAGCGAGGGAAGTGAGACTTCATATTTTAATAGTTTGCATTTTAGCAAGCTGCTTTAAAGAAGGTTTTTGCTGACTTCTCCTTTCTCTTGTAGAAAAATGGGTCCTTTCGTTTGCAGATGGTATCTGGAGCACAGGAGCTTACTCTGCTCCACTAGAAATAGGAAAGCTGGAGGTCCAGGGAGATTTCTCCCCCTGCCAATGGGTCCCTTGTCCAGCCCCCGCCCCCCTAAATCTCAAGTCCTGTTCTCACCCTCCCACCCCAGCCATCCCTTCAGATGTCTCACTCTGCAGAGGGGCGTGATTTGAATTCCCCCTCCTAACGAAATGAATGCTGAAAGGTAAACTCCTTAATGAAGCACACATGAAGCCTCTGCCTATCGCTTTGTGAAATATACCCTTAAAAAGGAGAAGTTAACCACCTGATAGATACAGGAGAAAGGTTTCCCACCCAGAAGCTTTCTTTCGTTGTGAAAAGACATACCTTCAGTGAAAACAAACAGAGAAACTAACAGCAGTTGAGGTTAATGGAACATTTTACTTATCCTGTTGGGAAGTGAAAAAATCCTTAGAAGGTTCTTTCAAACCACACCTGACAATCAGTTATTTCAGGAGAGAAATGCCTTCAAATAAGCCTCCAACACCCGATGGTTGATGGTAGTGCCTTATTTGAATGTTATCTGTTCTGGGAGATTTTACAGAAACATTAAGAAATATACAGATATAAACAAAATGTTAAGATATGAATTCAAATATGCCTTACACAGGAGACTCTCCCTCCCTCTCACTAGCTCTTTTATAGTCACCTGTGATTCCTCTTTAGTATTAGTATGAGCTGGCAGTGTAAAAATCACCACCATATAAGAGCTGAAAACCCTTACATAGTAATAATTGTTTCTAATGCACAAAGATGCACAAATATATTCAATTTTTAGAGCTACACTGTGTCATTCTGTCAGGAACAGAGAAGAAAGCATGGAAATCAGACAGACTAACATGGAATCAATGTTTTCAAAAACAGAATAAATACATGTTTTGCTTCTAGGCTCCTAATTATAAAAGATAAAGCCCTGTTCTTTTCACATACAGGGGCTTAGCATTCTTGGGAAAGAGACAAGTAGATATTGCGGAAGACCAAAAAAATGTATGCCAAAATTCTATGTCAGTGGTTGCAATCATGGCCTTTAACATTTGAATAGTGTGAACAGCAGAGCCTGAAACACAGGGTGTGTAAGTGCATATTAATTTACTTATTTAATGTTGTTGTTGCAGCTGGGCATGAAATAGAGCCCTCATTTCTAATAAGGCACAAAGCTTTCAAGGATAAGCAGAGGGTACACTCACCTTGGGCAGACTTGCCTAGTTTTTGGGTTCCCTGCTGAACTTTGCAGTCAAATAGGAAAATGTCATCCTTTAGTTAGACAATAAACCACTGTTGTTTTTTTAGGCTGGATTCAATCCTGTTGTACTGGCCTGCTGAGGCTAACTGTCCCTCACTGTCCATGCATCATTTTCTACTAGAGCTGTTATCTTGTGGCCATTCCCATCCCTTGCCCATGGAATGTCTTACAATTTTGTACGGACGAGTCCCTTAAAAGTGCTGGTGATGCAGTTGTTTAAGCAGTGTTGGGAGTTTAGACATGAAATCTCAGCAATGTGAGACACTAGCTCCTTTAGGAAAACGGGGATGGTGGTAACACTGGCCGTGTGTATGTTAGGAGGTAGGGGGGAAGAAGAGAGGAAAGAAAGAGCGGTAGCAGGCAGGAGGCCCAGACCATCAGGCTTTGCAACGGACTTATATTTTCAAACATATTTAATTGCAATTAATATATAAAGAAGCCTGTGTTGGGCTGAGCTAGCAATGCTGCTCCTTTAATTCAGCCAGTGCATTTGTACATATTAAAAACATTACACAGCAGGGGCTATAATTTCACATGCTGCCATCTCTAGACCACGACAGCAAAACACAAAAGAGACAGCATGTATGCTGTACCCTGCATGTCATGTTAAACAAGGAAACTGCCTGTAATATGTGTGTGTGTACTAAGAGAGATCCAAATGCAGCTCTTGTGAAATTTTAATGCTCTCATAAAAATAAACAAACTTCAGCAATATACAACATGATTCCAATTAGTAGCTCGATCAGAATAACTTGGCATTGTCTGTTGGCTTTATACCAGGCAGCCAGTGAGATGTCAGGCGGAGGAGTCCATTCTCCTCTCTGTGTGTGATCAACTCCCATTACTGGTAATGGAAGCCACATACACATAAGGGAATAATATACCCCTTCATGAGAAAAGCTCTCCTCGGTGAATTGAAGGTGTATAATGTTGTGGGTGTTTTTCATTCCCTGTCTCTACTATTGTGTTTCTCCTCAGCCCATTCAAATTATTTCATATGGACAAGTGGCACTCAGTGTTTGGTCCTGTTTTCATTAAATCAATAGCAGAACTCAATTTTGCCTCAGTGTAAGCCGAACTGGGTCTAGAAGTATCCTTTGCTTCATTTTTCAGAATTATTCCTTACTTTCAGAAATAATTATCAGCCTTTTACCCTGTTCATTGCCTTTGGCATGCAGATTTATATATATTTTAACTCTCAGCTCAGATTTCTTCCTGTGTAAATAAGACCAAGACAGTTCCAAATTTACAGAAATGTTACTCAGGAAAGACATTAACACTGTGTATGAACTTCCTCTGCAAACATTTTGGGCATTCCTAATTATCTCTAACCTCCAGCTTTCTTCTGTCACAGTATTTTGATAAATTTGCCAAGCAGAGGATAAGTACGGGAGAAAAGAACATAAAATCCAAGTGACAAGACAAGTGATGAGCCAGGTAGAATCCTTCTGGTTGACCAGACATATCTACTAGGAAAAGAAAGGAACCAAAATATGTAGTCATGAGTGTCATCAAAGCTACATTGTTCATTATTTCAAGACCTTCCTGCTTGCTTTCCTTGCAACATACATTTTAAACTCATGAAGTACAACCATAAACAATCTTATATCTTATTTGCAAGTTGTCCCAAAACCTATGTGACATAAAAGTTGATTTAGAAACTGTGAAATAACGCACTGATATCCCATGAATTCTCTACTACTGCAAGGCTTTGTCTACGTTAAATAGGCAATAGCAAGTCTGCAACAGAGCAACAGAGCTGATGGTGAGGAATGTAAATTTGTGGGACTTTTTTCAAAGTAATTCTAACCTGGTCCCAGAGACTAAAAGCCCATTAATCTACCCTGAGATGGTCTCATAGTTTATTATAGTTCTCTAATCAAATGTTTTAGATATCAAAATTTTGTCCTTGAGTCCAATAGCAGTTTCTATGGTTATAATTCTTTAAATAATAGATTTCAGTGCTCTTTACATCTTCTTCAGTAGGTGTAATTGCTGTTTTCAATGTATCTTTCTTTCCCTGATTTTTGTTTCCTCAACTTCCAGTTACCCATAGGCCTTTACAACAGCTGGGGCACTCATACTCTTCCAGACCTGCTGGCCCAAGGTGGATCTTCCAGAACAGAAAGGTATTTTAATTTTCATACTACTGTGATAGGGTAAAATTTCCAGTTAAGGTCACACTATTGATATGAAAGGGAGCTCAATGTGCTTTCCATACTGACTTTGTCAAAAACGATAGTTTTTCTTACTAAAACAGCAGCAGAAAAATCAGGAAAAAAAGTTAGGTCCCTAGTTTCATGGAATAACAGTATTTTAAATACCCTTTTTAAAAAAACAAATTCATCAGCATGGAGAAAATAGCACTCATTATCCCCTTTTATCATATACGTTGTCATGCACGCTGAACCTTTTTGACATTTTATTTTGTAGCACTAGAGCTATCAGATCACACCAACCTTCTTCAAAATGCAGAACTGAAACTGCATCATACCTGATATGAAAAATATGGCTTTTCCCTGTCAGCAGCTTCCGAATCCTGTCAGCAGGCCCACCTCTGACCATGATTAAAATGGGCCACCTGAAATAGAGTATATAGCTAGTTCAAACTACATTGGGGATAAGGGGAAATTGCAGGTGGTATTCCACCAAAGGTGGAATTCTCCTGTCTCCACTTACCAATTAGTTTTCCAAAAGCACTGAAGACATGTAAGTCTGTCCTGGGGTCCTCTCCTAGGGAGAGAAGGTCACTGGGAGCTCACGCCTGTGGCCCACTGGGGCCTGGGACGCGGCATTTTCCAGCGGAGGAGGGACTGATAAGAGACTGAGTGAGCCAAGATACACCCCACAGCAAGGACTTCCTGAATTTGCCATCTCTTCAGAAGAGCGAGAGGTTTTATTGTTTAATTTTATTCATTTTTTACGCTTGTGAATACTTTACTTGTTAAATAAACAGTGTTTTTCCCACTTTTCTCCAAGAAATTTTTTTCCCCAAACCAGCTGGAGGAGAGGCTGCTTGAATCTGCTTTCTAGAGACACCCTTTTGAAAGTTTCCTTCCAAATTTGCCCTAAACCAGGACAAAGTTTCACTTCAGAAGAGCAAAGTTCCCATGGCACATACAGCAAATGAATGATCAAAAGTCATTCTGGATGCTGCAAAACCAAATGTGTGTATTTTAGAGATAGAAAGAAGCATCTTTTGAGCTCTGTTTCATGTGTGCAACCAGAATCTCATTATAGCAATCCAGCTGATGTCTGGTTTTCAGACAGTGACAGATTCCATGAACTGAAGGGAAATAAATTTATGTGTAGAAGATTTTGAACATAGTTAACATTTTTTGAATGGTCCCTGTGAAAGTTTGACATTTGACTTGAACTACATTCAGAAAAATGATTCCAACACTCATTTTTCTGTCCAGAAAACTGAAATTCTGAATGAGTGTGCTAAAATAAATTTTAAAAGACTTTCACAATTAGCATAGTCCTATTTCAGTGGTTTTCCCACATACATATAAAATCCCTAAATATTTTCTGGTTCATACTCCTAAAGCTTAGAATGTACATGGAACATCTTGAGACAACTCTTTGACAAGGATGAATAAGATCAGTGAGAACTAGAGTAGCTAGTAGGAGCATTTTACTTGTTCACTGGACATCAGGCAGATGTGGGGATAAAACTGTCAAGTCTGAAAACACAAAGAGAAATATTGCTATTTTCTATTATTCACATTCTTCCCATGGGCTGTTTGCTCAGTTGCCATGGCATAGGCGGTGAGATTTTATAATTTTTCCCCTGTCTGCCATGTGCTCATACAACAATGTGAATTTAATCAGTCCAGACAGTTGGTTGTGTTTTGTCCATGTGAGTGGAATAAAACTTTTCTCACCAGCTAAACCCACAAAGTATCTAAAAGCCATAAATAATCAGTAACTCCTATGACTTGCACCTGCTTGCTTTATTTGACCAAGGATACAAAAAGGCTCATATAATGAACAGTGTTCCCAAGCATTAATCACCTTTGATTGCTTATAAAAATCAAAGTAGATGTTATGTTTAAAATTTCAGATGCATTTTTTAGTTTCTTTCCTGTACCTAGATTTTAGTCAGGTTAATATTGCAGCCTTATCTCCCTCAGTAAAATTATGCTTGTTTCAAAAATACTTGACGGGGAAAAGGACAAGGTCTGGGCAGCAAATAAATTTCTAGTCACCTATTAATCATAACAGATGTATTCTTGTAATACATCCTAACCAGCAAAACAAAGTGGGAAAGATTAAAAAAAAAATCTGGAGAGAAACTATAAAGCTCTGCGCTGTAAGAGAGATCCCTGCCAAGCTTATGCGGAACCAAGTACAAGTATGTGCCAGCTTGTACAAAACAATACAACTTTATTTTGTATAGCGTCTTTCATCCAAAGTGTATCCCAAAACCACTTTACAGGAGTTAAACAATACTGTTACAGAGATAAATAATAGCAGAGGGAGAGCAAAATTAACAGATATGTGCAAGTCAGAAAAGATATATTTTCAACAGAGATTTGTAATGAGAGCTTTATAGGAACACTGGAGTGTTTTAGTTTTTAGCATTTTTCTAAACAGAGCTTAACATTATCTATAGAGATACAAATCAGAAGGAAAGTGGTAAATGCCAGGAAATTCAAAGGTATAGCTTCATTAAGTCCTGCAGGTTCAAAATTAAATTAAGCCAAAATCAAAAGCCAACAGAACAGTTTAAAAATTAAGGCAGCCTCTCAATCTTTACACTTTTGGCTTTATGCCATTCATTCAGCTCTATAATATTTGTAGTTGGTTGGCTTCTTTAAATGGAAAAAAAAAGAGGGAAAGTAAAATAATGGATCCAAGTACTGACTACTCTGTGCTGTAAATAAGGTGCAGCTTCATGAATAATGAAAAGTGTACATTGGAGAGCAAAATTTGACCCAAAGTATCTTTTGTGGAACCTGGCAAGAAAATGATGTTATTTGTCTGGTAACCAGGGCTTAAATCCTCTGGGGGAGCCCTGGCGGGTACAGAACTTGCCTATTCAGTTCTTCTGAATTAATCAGAGCCTTGTTTGCCCACCAGTTCTGATTTTTTATGCTTAATAACTGCAGGGGAAAGATATTGAGAGGAAGGCAGAGTGCATCAACCTCATGGAGGGTCTGTATGGGCATAGAAGTATATGGGCACTTGTCTCTTGGTGGGACCAGGGATGATGTGGCAGCTCTCTTTGTTGTTAGATGGGAAGTCTCATAATGAATAGGCAAAATTCAAAGATTAAAGAAGAAAAAAATATCAATTACCTCTTGAGTAGACCAAACCAATATCAATCTGCAAGAGAGCATAAAAGGTAATATGGTTTCATTTGCTGTCTTGAAAACCTAAGAGAAATTTTTCTGCTAAACTGGAACAAGTTTTCTCTGATGTACCTGAAAACATGGGCGTTTGTAAAGGGTGTTGATTCTGCAATGTCTTGAAATTATTCTCAGTAAAACCAATGTTTTAAATAATAAGGCTCAATTCATCAGTGACATAAGCGATGAGTGCAAGTGAGCCAGAAGATCTAAACCTATGCCTCAAAATGCATGAACTTCCCCCCGAGTCACATGCAGTGAGCATGCAGAAGTAGTTTGCAGTATGTGTATGAAAAACTCACCTGCAGCTGTAAAGGAAAGGACGCAGCAATTTCAGAGTGTTTCAGCAGAGGAGAAAAACCCAAACACAAACCAACTTGTTTTATTTATTGATTGCTGGCTAACTGATCACCAGTTTCAATGGGAATTGCCAAATTTCCTATTGTCACAGTATCCAAAGGTCTTTGTTTACATGTTGATACACCTGTTTTCTAGCCTCTGGAGAACAGATCATTTGGCACTATTATTTTTGCCACAGTAAATATTTCACAAAATGTGATTACTTATTTCTTGAGACAGTATCCCAGAGTCCTTTACCAGATCCTGTACTCAAGGCTTAATATTTGTTCATATTCCAACCCCCCCACTTTTTCTGAGAGCCCTTTACTCTATCCATATGTTTCTTGTAGGTGTTCAGTGAATGATGACTTTGTGTATAAATCATTGTGCTGCTTCACATGGAAAACTCTTATTTGCTGAGTTCATGACATTTTCTGCATGTAGCGGTGGGAGCCAGCTGCTGTTGAGAACTGTATACAAAGGGCACATAAATTGTTGGGTGTCATGGAAAAATTTATGCACAGGCTACATGCTTTTCCATGCAAGTTTCTAAACATTTTGTAGGGATGCAGGAAACAAGCAAGTGTCTGTACAGGTCTCCACCTCAATCATTGCTCGTCTTGAAGCAGCAACAGGGATGAAAACCTGGGCTTTGTACAGCTTCCCAGTTTTGCAGGATGGGTAACATGCTTGGGAAAAAAGTGTCTCTTTCTGTTTCTAGAGTTTTACATCTTCAATGTCATATAATATAGTATTCTCTGAAAATTAATATAATCTGAAATTAACCCTCTAAAAAAAAAATCAAACAAAAACTCCAACAATCTAATAACATGGAGAACACCACCATGGCATTGTGCAAAATAATTCAGGGTATAAAATGCAGTTGAATTCTTACGAACTCCAGCAACTCTGTCTTCTCTGAGAACTTCTGTGGATTTTCCTTACATGACCAGACTTTTTCTTTTTTCATTGTAAACTTGNCCAGACTTTTTCTTTTTTCATTGTAACCTTGCCATTTGTGCAACCTTTCTTTTTGTACCTTTGCTACTCAATGTAATAAATGATCTTATTCTTTTTAGGCTCTGCTCTTGGTTGCAACCTCTCATGTAACTCCTTTCTCTTCAGGGGAAGTGCCAGCGTTAAGAATCGGCCAGGAATAAAATAGCCTTTTAATGAAACACGAGTAGATCCAATGTCTTATTTATGCTGGGATCTTAAATACTGGTGTTTGGCTGTATGGATCCCAGCATACAGCATGATTACCAGTGAAACCAGTGCAACCAACATCAGAGTGACTGCTGCAGCTTCCTTACTGATTCAGCCAGCCCGTCTGTCTCAAAAAGATGTGATGCTGAGACCTTGGGAGAGGTGAGGAGTTCATATTGTGGGCAAGAACTTTGCCCAAGAAAGTAATACAGCTGTATCAAGGATTAAAAAAAGTCGTATGATTTAAACAAGTCCAGTAATGGAACAGAGGAGATTTTATTATGAGCCAGGATAGCCAAGTTACATGTAACATTCTCCGAGTTCTGATTATAAACCTTAATTCAACATTAATTCTGTCATCATACATGAACCTTTCTCTTGAAGTAACCGTAGAATTTAATTAGAAA
>WAAG01010249.1:1335-11474 GCA_013390105.1 Tichodroma muraria | reverse complement strand
TTTATCACCCCAGTTCTGACTGGGGAAATAAAAACATGTGACATAAAAGTAGGATAGAATTCCTAAAAGAAAGGACTCAAAGCATAAACCTTGGTTACAATAGGGAGGATGATTGGGTTAGTATATAACAAGGAACAGAGGAGCTCTAAGACTTTTATTGCAAAAATAATTTTAAGAAATGATAATGGAGAAACAAGGGAAAATAGAAATAAAAGGAATATCCATGTAGCTGAGAGATCCCCTGAATATTCTTGTTAATCAGGCTATATTCAAAGTTTAACAAACCAAGTGTTCAAGCAAACATTTAATCAAATTCTTGGCAAAAGTGATACAAGATTTTGCCAACTCTCATTTTTTGACTCATTTTTTGGTTCTTATTTTTAGTATTGTTTTTGGGACTGTACTTACTGCTGTTCTGTCTCACTATAAAAAGTTGTAGTTCCATTAATGGGTTGTTAACTGCCTTTCAGAATGTACACACTGCCCCTTGTTCCCAGTGTCAACAAGGTGAAGTTTATCCCCATTGAAGTGGGTATCTAACAAAGGTCTTATAAAACAAACTAACATCTGTACTGGCAAAATAACAGATGGTTCTTATCTGCTTTCTTCATGTTTGTAGAGAGGATCTGGTGGGAAAGACCATTCCTGTTGGCAGTCTTTGATCTTAATACCTCATGTAAACCAGTACAACAGGGAACATCTGTCCACAGTGACTGTCTGACAAGTGGATGAGTGTGAAACTTGCTTAACGTCAAAACTCTGGGCAAAAACGGTGCAGAGAGAGCAAGATTCCCCAGTCTAATTTGTATTTTGCTGCTCTTTTTGGGTTTTCAGCACTGAAGGTGTGTTTATTTGTATTTGAGAAATGTTTCACTTATCCACCTATACACAGTAGATTTTAGATATCTTGCAAGAATTTGTGTATACATTAATTATTAAGGTACCAAATTCTAAGTGATGCTATCTTTACAGTAAAAGTGAGGCTATGAAGCTATGCAGAGTATCAAGCACGTTAAGGTAAACACCACTCACAGAATTGTGTACCTTGTTATTTCTAGTCAATTTTTTTTTTTCCCATTTCTACTGTGACAGCTCTCTTGATCATTCTCTCTCAGAAAATAGCCTCCTATCTGTACCATTGCTGACAAAACCAGTTTAAAACTGGGACAGAATTGCCCCTCAGAATACTATGTGAGTTTTCTTGTAATAAAGGTTCATAGCCAGCGGTAACTGACCAGTTAATAATAATATCTATAAAAGTCATTGAAATATTATCAAGCCAACTTGTATCTGATTTGAATCTGTCTTAACTAAAAAGGACATTTTGGCTTCTATACATATTATTCTGAATTGTGCTTTGGGCACTTAAGGATACTTCAGTGTGCACACTGTATATCTCTTTTCTTGATTGCCAATAAGCTAGGAAAGAACATATGTGATTGTAGTTTAGTGCAATTCTAGAAATACTGAACAGTCTTTGGGACATTACAGTTCTTTTCTCTCCCATTTATTTTCACCATTCTGCTAAAATTGTTTGGAAAAATTAAAATAATTCATATGTGTGGGAGATGTCAGGAAAGTAAAATGAATACGTAGAAATTCAGAGAGTTCTAAAAGATGATAGTCTTTTCATGAGTTTTCTGATCCTGGGGGAGGTTAAATGTAGTTTGTGGAGATAGTAAATAATAATGGCCATATCAGAATGCATTGAAGTGAGAGCAGAGGAGATGACATTAAACATGCAAATATGATCAATCTGCTCATGCACTAGAATCTTCTATGAAGAAGAAAGTGTGATTTGTCTTAGCTTTGCAATTACTCATTGCACAATATTTGTATCTAAACAAATCCACATCTTGGTGGAGGCTTTAACTTGTCACAATAATAATCTTGTCTTTTCTTTAATCAAGATTTTAATAGTACCTCTATAATGGATTTAAAAAGGTAATTTTTCAAACCATTCAGTTTTGGGAACCTTTCTCAAGATAATTAAATCTTTCACTACGTAATAATTCATCTAACTCTGCCACTATATAAATATTTCAACCACTTTAGGGTCCTGGGCAATTGGAAATTATTTATTGTACTGTAGCAGAATATTTACAGAGCAAGAATTAAACATGTAAGCAATGTTATATTTTTCAACTCCCATATATGCAGCCAGTCATTAATGTTGTTCTTTGTATTAAATATATTGAAAACTTTCTCTGCTTAAGGGCAGTCAGCTTGGTTCTAAACAGGGCGTGTCTGTGGCTCTCAGGACTGCTCAAGGGCACTGAAGTACTTGCCCACTTGGGAATAAATAAATATGCACTTGCGGCTGAGTTGGAAAACTAATCTTTAGTTCAAATTTTCATGCTGTCTTTGAGATATCACATAGCAAAGGTCTCACTGGAATAAAGAAAAGAGGAGGTCTCTGTGGGAGACTAATGGCTTCTATAACCTTGATCTGCTTTGTGCTTACCATAAGGCAAGTCCCAATTTGTCCCTGTAAATTTAATTTAATTTCAGATTCAGGGAGAGCTGTATTTTTAGTTTTATTTTCCATATTCCTCTCACTTCTTTGTTCACTGTATTTTGTTTTAATGTATTTCTAGATGAAGGGAAATTGAATTAATCTTAGTAGAATTTGAGCCTGTCTGTATCAAGAGAATTTATGGGCACTGCAGTTAAGAAACTTGAACCAAAGGGAAGAAGCTAATCAGGCTTGATTGAATACACTCATATATATTGAAGATTGGATAGCTGGGGCATCAAGCAGCATCAAGCAGATAGACACATGCACATTTGGTGAACTGACCTTCATGAAATGATACCAAAAGTATTTGTCATGCACTGGCTACTAACTCTGGGTCATGTGACAGACTTTGATAACTTGCTTTCAAAAAATGTGTATAAAGAGCTGAAACTACAGAAATGTTTGCTAACTAATGACCCATAAGAGGTAAAACTTAATTAGAAAGAAGCTTCCAAAACTCCCAGATTCCTCATTTTCCTCAGGAGTAAACCAGATTAATATTAATCAACTTATTACCATGTCTCTCATCCTTATATGAAGTTATTGGAAAAATAAGAGTATGGATAGTAGGATAGTCTGCCCTACTATTTAGAAGCTACTAAGAAGGAAAAGCAGGCTTGCAAAAAAGATGAATACATCTTAGGAGGCAGTAGACATACTGATAAAATTACCTGAAATAGCTACTGCTGTGAATTGTTAGAGAAGTTATTTTAAATGTTGGAAGATCAGTGATGGGATAAATTCCCTGGGAAAAGCTAAAAAGATCCCCGCACGAGTGATGTTTGCTGGTGGGGCTTGAGTTTAGGGATTACATCGACCTAAGGGAGCTCAGTGGCAAAACTACAGAGGTCCGTGAGGTGCTCGTATGCAGCAATTGCAGACACCTGCCCTTGCTTTCCTTAGAGACGTGGTTACCACGGGTGGCAACAACTGCCAGGGCTCTCTCCGTGTGCACAGAAGCCAGAGGCCGTGGAATACACGCGCACGCCGCGTTTGCTCCGTACGCCGCCCGCGCGCCAGCAGGGTTGGAGGCTCTCGGACACCTGGAAACGCATTCTGCAAAACAGTGCTGCTGTCTCGGGGCTACACGCTGTCCTTGTCTGACTTTGCTCCAGTATTCCTCCAGCTGTCTCAGGCTGCTGAATAACCTCCTGTGACTGCCTCTGATCTGTCGTAAGAACTCGTGTTTTCCATCAGTTTGTAGGTTTCAGTGTCTGTTCCCAGAGCTAACTTTCCAAGCTATAAGAATGAAATGAGCGATATTTTCTATAATGTTTAATTCAGAGCAAAACCAAAAGGTAGGGTAAACTTAAAATCTGTAATGCATGAAGGACTATAAAATATATATTGTGAAGGTAAACATAAATCTCTACAAGAATCTTTACTTTTAAATCTAAGGTAGGAGGAATATTGAAGGATGTAATATTTGTACATCTGTGTGCCTCAGAGATGCATGGTAAGACCATGACATTTGTTCTTGGTTTTACTGGAGTCTTGCTGCATGACCTCGTGAAAGCAGCTTCACGATTCTGTCTCAGCTTCCCCATCCGTCCAATGATGCTTACAAAACACTTTGAGATGTGGTGAAGAACGTCACAGGAATTAATAATTCTCAATTTAGAGAAAGTAAGAGGCATATAAACTTTAGGAATAAATGCCATGCTTTATTATGACTGTTGCCACAAATACACCAGAAATAGTGTATTTGTGGCAACAGTCCTACGTGCTAGGACAGATAACGTGTTCATGGTATCATTATATAGATAATATAGGTATAGGTGATATAGATAGGTGAGAGTAGAGGCCTATTTTATAATTTCCACTGCACTTTAACTGCACATTTTCAGGTGATTTGAAACTTTCTGGTATTAAGACTGTGCTCACAGAAAGCACAGAAAGGTTTGTTTGCTAAAATATTTAAATTTCTGTTCAGATTTTCCAGAGTTCTGATTATATACTTTTCTGTGTTCTTTTAATTAAAAAAATAATAAAAAAAATTAAATTAGTAAATGCTACTCTGCTTTGGATGCAGCCCAGGACATCATCGGCTTTGTCGGCTGCAAGCAGACACTGCCAGGTTATGTTGAACTTTTTCTCAACCAGCACCTTCAAGTTATCCTCCCAAGGGCTTCTCTCAATCCGTTCTCTCTTCTGCAATCCCACCCAGCCTGTGTTTGTGTTAGGATTGCCCTGACCCAGGGTGTGCAGGACCTTGTCTTGCCTTGTTGAACTACATGAGGTTTGTGTGGGCGCACCTCTCAAGCCTTTCAGGGTCCCTGTGGATGGCATCCCTTCTCTCCATTGTGTCAGATGCACCACACAGCTTGGTGTCATTGACAAACTTGCTAAAATATGTTAAATCAATTGCAACACCCGGTTAGTTTTTTTTGATCTTGGTATTTAGTTATAGTAACAACTGTCTATGTTGGTATTGACGTAAATGTTTCGTACTTAAACTTTAAATTGTGGTTCTAAAAAAGACATTAAAACTTTAAAATAATGTAGCATGAGTTTTTATTTCCCTTGAGAAAATTTTATGTAACATTGTCAGTAATTCCCTGCTGAAATAATTGCTACCAACTCTTTGCTTCTGGACTTGCGGATTCTGTTAGCTTTTGACATAAAAATTCTCTTTTGCGAACTGGAAGTTGTTGATATGAAAATGACTATTCAAATCTTCATGAATTGCTTTTCTATTCTTAGTTAGAGATTTTTTAAGTAACCTCTTTTTGGGTCTGGAATATAAGATGATACCTGGCTATACTTTGCTGAGATGATTCCCTTCATTACAAAAATTGTAACAAGAGAAAGTTTTTTCTAAATATCAATAGATTTGAGTCATGCACACTGTCAGATAAAAGGTAGTCTTCATATATTCAAGCTAGTTCAATTAAATAGTCTTTAAAAACAAGTCCAGTTGATATCTTAGGGTGTTTTGTTTCTACTAATTTGCTGCAGTCATAGCAGCTCAAACAGCTTTACTGGTTATTAGCTTTTTGAAGTAATTTAGATGTTAATTTTTCTTCCTTGTGAGAGAAAAAATAATTGCTGTATATATGAGCATAAAATTATTTAGAGCAGGTAGAAGTAAAAGAACATGAAAAGAAAAAGAAATAATAATTGTCAATCTGTATTGTTTCTCAGTGCTTAGATGGCCAAGTCACCAGCTTAAAAAAAGTGCTGCTGGGATTTTTCATTCAGTTGCACATAGCATCCTTCTCTCCTGGTTGGGATGGTGCAGTCTGGATGGGTGGACAAGCAGATGAGTAAGAACAGGGTTTGTCTGCTCAAACCCAGAGGAGGGGGTTGTACTCTGCCTGGGTGCCATTAAGACAAGCAGTAGTGCGGGGCTCTGTCCTGGGCCCATCCTGTGTAAGTTTTTAAGCAGTGGTGTGGCTGAGGTGGTGGAGAGCTGGCTCAGCAGGTGTGCAGCTGCCACACACCTGGGGGGGCAGCTCATCTGCTCCAGAGCAGGGCTGCTCCTCACACCCACACGGGGTGGAGGGATGGGCTGGTGGGAACCACGTGCAGCTCAGCAAGGCCATGGGCAAGGTCCTGGCCCAGGAAGGAGGAGCCCCTGGCAGCAGGACAGGCTGGGCACTGGCTAGGGAGCAGCCCTGTGGAAAAGACCACAGGCAGGCTGGGCAGCAGGTGGGATGTGGGCAAGGAAAGTGCCTTGACAGCAAAGCTGGGCAGCCAGCACTTGGGCTGTGTGAGCAGGAGCACGAGCAGCAGAGCAAAGAGAGGGAACAATCCCCTGCACCTAGCACGCTTTGGAGGACATCTGTGTGGACAGAAGTCTGGAAAGCATCTCTTCTCATTGTCAAAAGGAGTAGGGCGTATCTGCTGATATGAAGGAATAAGGAAGTTTAAAAAAATTGGAATGTTAGGCTTTGTGCTTTAAATGGTCAAAGCATACACAGGTGTTTCTATTTCCCTAAAGAGCCATACGTAGGTTACTTTTCCACCACAACCAAAAAGAAAACCTCATTTGAATCCTCAAATCATTTCCTTGGGTGCTTTCACTAACTTCTGTAGCCTTCACTACATTTTAATTGGATACATGAATGGCTTATAGAGTGTAAAAGAGAAGCTTTTTTGCTCAGTCTATGAGTCTGAAAATTCAAGAGTTCAAGAAGGAGTGTAAGTACCCTCTGAAATATCCTATAATTTAAGAAAAACCCCTTTTGCTATCTAAATTAATTTTCACCTTAATTTCTCAATGTATTAGTGGAAAATATTAACTTATGGACTTCCTGATTGCTGTACTGATCAAAGAGGGAGGAGTAATTTTTTAAGTCTCTTTGAAGAATAATGAAAGCAAATGAAAGATGAAGGAATTTGATAACATCAAAAAGAATTATAATTTGACGATGACCTTTCTATCTTCTACTGGTCCACTTCCTATTCAGGCTTGCGTGTTCTCAAACATACTTTGGATGGATGGATCCAAACTGTAGCTATGGATCTAGATGCACAATGAGAGCAAGCAAGTTCAAAACCAAATTTCTTGGCAAATTTTAAGGTTCGTGTTTCCCTGACAAACAAAACAAATTCAGAATTAATGCCATGATGCCTCTAATTGTTAGCCTTCCGCTGAATTTCTGGAATTTATTGGATAGCTGTAATATAAAATACCGTCACGAGTCTCTGTTTTGGATTACAGTATGATTATATGCAGTGTATTATTTTTGAAATTTTCAAATCTACCGATTTATTGCAGATAAATATTTAATTGGCTCTTTTATTGAAAAAATCATCTTTCTTGGATTGCTCATCTCTGGTAGACTGGTTTTGAATTGACAAAGACAGGAGACTGTAATTAACTCTGTCATGGTACCGCTGTTGGTTAGAAGATTTTCCTGAGTGCAATGGTTGTCAAAGCAAGCCCAGTCCAGTTACCATGGGGCACTCTCAGCTAAGCAGAGGTATTGAACAGACTGCTCCTTTTGTTTTGGGTGTTTTTGATTGCTCTGCTACTCATATTGACCAGAAATGTAATGGTCTACAAATGTAAAGTTGCTTAGCAACAATGAGTAAAATACTGCGAATCCTTTTAATTTTGTTATATTTGTCATCAGAACTTTTGTGATGCTTACATGTGAAAAACAGTATTAGGTGTTTTTAATATTCATAAAAGCAAAAGGATCCAGAACAGTTTGGACCAGAGCTATTCATGACACAGGTGTATCAAATGACTGTTGAATGCATTGTTTGAATTGTTTCAGGGTTTTTTTGTTGTTGTTGTTTTGCTTTGGGGTTTCTTCTATGGTTTTGTTTTCGGGGTCTTTTTAACAAAATAGTAGGCTATTTACTCTCTTGCTTCTATCAGTTTTCTTGGAAAATAACAGCATGTAAAAGTGCTTTCTTCTCCTGCATTCTGAAATGACCTTGTGGTACTGATATGCTAATATATTCAAATGAGACATTATGTTTCAAAACCCACTAGAAGAGATTAAAAAATGCCAATATACTAAAAATAGAAATACTTTTGAAATGCAGGGATATAAATTTAACTGTGTCAACTAACCTAGCAGTCAAGTTCTGAAAATACATGCTTTGTCAGGACAATCTGGAAAGGTTGGAACCACAAATGTTCCTGCAGTAGCTGCACTGGTTTTTTGGGGGAGGTGAATGGGATTAGTTCTGTTGTAGAATAAAACCTGAGTGCCTGGGTCACATTCCACCATCAGCCTGAGCATTGCTGAGGAAATGGAGGAAATGGAAGGAAATGGATCTCAATAGAGATGGGCAGAGGTGCTGAGATACAGCTCTGCCTCCAAAGGCACAACCACCCCGATTTCTCTGTCCACATCACGCTCGTGGTGCATTGCAGACTCCTTTCCTTTCTTTCCATGGAACAACAGACTGCCACAACAAAGCTCCAACCCTGAGAGCAGCAGCACAGGGGCCAAGAACACCTGCCCAGGTTTGGTGTGCCCTGGTGAGGTTTGAGGCACTCGCTGGTTTTCCTCAGAGGCTTAGTATGCCAGTCAAGACAAGAAGTAGTAGTGAATTGGTCTCTGAATAATTACTTTTTAGTCCCAGAACCGAGTATCCTAATAACTATCTGTTCGTTAAATATTGTGGTCAGATCCAATTTCTTTTGGGGCTGAAGGCTGGATAAGTTTCACAAAGCAGTATAATTTTATCACCAATAGGCAGGAGGAAGAACGTTGTGACCCTGTAACATTTTGTAGTTCTGAAATATTTCCTGATTTACCCATTGGCAAGAAAGAGCAGAGTAGTTCTGGTTAGGGGTGGGAAGAAAAAAAAAAAAAAAAAGAAAGTATAACTACTTCTGTTTTCCATCACTGATCTTAAACACACTTTTTGATTTTTTCAGATCAGGCAGTTCTTGTGTTAGTTATTATAGGTTAACAAATTGGATCAAACTTGTAGTTTGCCCTGCAACAAAATGCCACCAGTGGTAAATGCAAGTAGTAGTAGGCCAACACCAGTTCTTGAAAGGGAAATATACTAGCATTTAAATATGGTTTGTCTTTTCAAATTATGTTAGTCTCTAAATCAGCCCTTTTAGGAGAGAGTGTAGGTGTCAGAGGTTTTTGTTGAAAGGAACTGAATTTTTCTCTTTTACCCCTATAGGTTACTACAGATGTTGAGGGCTTTGACTGTTTTTTATCCAAGGTCTTAATGATTTAAATTATATGTGTAAGATGAAATACAGCTGTAGGGCGGGTAAACATAGAAATTTAGAACTACAATAGTTTGGAGCAGCTTGGTTAGATCTTCCCTCAGAATCTGAATTTAATACAGGTTAATAGAATTAATTACCTTTGTTCATCCTTGAGTTATTTTTATTTATTTATTATGGATAAACTATATGCAACTACCTTTAACCGTCACTGAAATGTTGGGATTATCTGCATGACTTACATAAAAACATTTTTTTATCTGTTTGTAACTAGTGATTAGCTAGTGCCCCAGCTACCATCCAAACAGTATCATGTAGCAGAATAGCAGAATAATCTTTAATCTCTTGAGGAAAAATTTGCTGCATCAGATATAAGTGTTTATTTCTTTAAAAAAGCTGCACATGGTGTCAACATGATTTTTGTACTTTGCCATCTGCCAGAAAATTATTGGATCTGTGTTACCAATATATGCCTAGAACTAAAACATTTGGGTATAGTTGAGAAGGGCGATTGTTTGGATTTGGATTTTATCAGGTTTTTTTCTCGTTCTTGTTGCATAAACACCAGATGAATCAATTCAGAGGCAACTATGGTATTTGAAACATTATGAACATGCTTCTTAATTGTCTTTGTTTTATCAAGAAAATAAGAAAAAATGTTTAAGTTTTCTTGCCTGTTGAAATCTCTATTGCCTGAGCATTTTATTTGTTATAAAGAGCAGTAAAAGTTCACAGTGTATGTAATAGTAAACTATGATTTATACTTAGATGGCATTGTTGGGACTTTTCTGGGCTCTACTTTCAACAACCTGAAAATAAATTTAACTAGTACTCAAAAATTGCTGTGCACAAACCCTCGTCTCACACTCACTCGAAGTTAGAAATGTTCCATATAGTTTTCTATGTGAGAGTAATAGGCTGGGCAGGTCTATGGGAAGTTTAATATTTACTAGATATCTTTGAAGA
>WAAG01010244.1:0-17670 GCA_013390105.1 Tichodroma muraria | reverse complement strand
TGTTTTTTAAAAGAAATGAGAATACACCCCCTTCTCTCTAACTGATAATGAGACATAAAGCAATGCAGACTCAAAATACCACAGATATCTCAAATGTAACGATCATCTGGAGGCATTTATTTATTACTTATGGATAAAAAAGGTTTTATGTTCAATTTACATGCTTAATAACTTCAGACATACTTGTCTGAGAAATACAGGCTACACAAACTGAAGTTTTTCATGAGCACTCCTCTGTTTGCTGCATGTGTTTGCTGCGAGAAGATTTTCTGTAATTTAGCAGTGGTGACAATGTGGAACTTTTTACTGCAAAAAAACTTTTTAGAAGTGTGGGTGTGAAATGAATTCCTTAAAATGCTTATATTCCTTAAATGCTTATATATGAGCATTTTAGTCTTTTCAAGCATTTGACATAAAAGTAAACCAGAACTGTTGTAGAGAGTGCAGAAAGAAGGTTGATCTTATTGTAATAGTGTGCATAATGTTAAAATGTTTTAGAAAACAGGAAAATCTGATTTCCAGGTCAGTGAGTCTCACACAGAACATTCTATTGGACTGGTTGCAGTAAGTAAATGAGAAATATTTGGAGCTGTGAAAAGAAGTATTTATAGAAACTCCACTTAAAATCACAGAATCCCTGTTTGAAGAGTCATTTGGAAATGATATTGCTGATTAAATGCATTTTGACTCATAATAATTCCTGAACCAACTGCATTTGGCCAGAGCCAGGCTTCTTTGTGGAGTGATTTCTCACCTTTTTTTTTGGTAGTGGCATAGATTTAACAACAGTCTGAAGCTGGAAATTACTTGATAGAAGATGAATAGGAGCTACATAACCAGAGGGTATTTTAAATACCCATTCAAAGCATGTCTTGACTGAGGGGGCTGAACCTTTCCACAGCTTGACATCCAGGAGCCACAGAGCTGCTGGATGGGGAGAAAGGCAAGAAGAGGCATTTATTTCCTGGGAAAGGCCCCAAGAAAAAGTGCTGCAAAGGCAGACATAGATTCCTGGTTTCTGCATCCTGCAATATTTCTTCTTTTAGAGAGATGTGATGTGATGTAATAGAAAATGTACACACAATCCAGAAAGATGAACCTAGAACACACTGTTCTGTAGTGACTGGCAGAAAAATGATTGCTAAGGAAAAAATATTTCCTGATTGAAACAGATACACAACTTTTACAGCTTCCTGCTGTTGGAAAATATCCGTTTGTTCATATGAGTATCAATGATATCTCAGGATTCAAGCTTGTGTTAGTGCTTTTCTATGGTCAAGTCAGAGAAAAGCAAATACAATGCAGTTCTTCATAAATCAATGAATAAACTCTTTTGAGATAAGTCCTAAAATACAGTTGAATTTTGCAGTTGTCTAAATAAAGGAGGGTACCTGAAATGTAGGTTTCTACTACATTTTCTACTTACATCTAAGTAGAAAGGAAGGAGATCTTCTAGGTTAGTGAAGACCTAATTTTCAGTGTAGCAGCCCAAAAGGAGGCACTCGTCCCCATCTCATATAAAACAAGACACCTCTGCAGTGCTAAGGATGTTGCAAGTGCATATGGAAGATTCGTGCCTTTCCAGATTTTACCTGGAGCCCTGGCAGGATACCCTGGGGAATGTCAGGAAGTTTGGACTCACAATTGAATTAAATGCTTTGAGGAATATGAAAGGCTGAGAGAATTGTGATTGTTCACTCTGGAGAAGAGAAGGCTCCAGGGAGACCTTAGACCTTTCAGCACCTAAAGGGGCACCAAGAGAAGTGGAGAGGGACTTTTGACAAGGGCATGGAGTGACAGGACAAGGGGTGATGACTTCAAACTGACTGAGGGCAGGGTTAGATTTGATGTTAGGAAGAAATTCTTTACTCAGAGGGTGCTGAGGCCCTGGCACAGGTTTCCCAGAGAAGCTGTGGCTGCCCCATCCCTGGAAGTGTTCAAGGCCAGGTTGAACAGGGCTTGGAGCAACCTGGGATAGTGGAAGGTGTCCCTGCCCACAGCAGGGGGTTGGAACAAGGTGATCTTTCAAGTCAACCCAAACCATTCTGTGATTCAGCAACTCTGTGATTCTGTGAATATTAATTGAAGGTATTTATGTGCAACCATGAAGCTATGAATTATATCTCTGAAATGTAAATTGAGATGTAGATCCACTTTCGAATTACAATTATATGAATATCCAGTTCTATTCCACTCACCAGACACTGACCTCATGAAAAGTACATTGGGTTTTACAGTGGGTGGCCCTCAGTTGTTATGGACAATTATTGGCCTATAAGACCAATGATTGGCATCATTGATATCTGTACATGTCCCTGTTCTTGTTGGCAGATTATTCCCTTCTTAATGTTCTTTCATTCCATTCCTCATTCTCTCTTTTTCTGAGTTTGGGCCCATCTCCTCCCTTCCCTCTCACCCCATTATCTCCTTTTTCAATTCCATATCCCTCTCTGAAACTAGTTTTGCTTCTAGTCTATCCAAACTGTGATATTTCTGAGCGTTCCCATGGCAATCTTGTCTGTATGTGACATTACTTACACAGTAAGTGAGTCACTGCAACCCAAACCTGCTCTGCCATTTTCCAGGTCATATTTATTGTATTTACTTTACCATACCCAGCCACTTGACATAATTATTATATTTTAGCCTTGATTCTTTTGGCTGAACACAAGCAGGTTCTTATCTTTTTTTGCCAGCAGTTTGCATACTACAGCAGCAGAGTAACTTGTTTCACATTCTTGCTTTGGGCATGTAAAGAGATATGTAAAAGTTCCCTTTTAAGGACTTTGCTATCATGAGGTCTTTTCATCTCTTGATTGATGTAAGTTTGAAATATTAGATGTATTTTGCCATCAGCATAACTTACATGGATTTATGCACTGCTTTTTCAATAATTTGATTCACAATTTTTCCCTGGATCAGATGAGGTCAGTGATTCAAATGGTCCCTTAGTTCCCTTTTTGGGCAGAAGTTCCATATCCATAGTCCCAATTCTCTAAATTACTTTTGTGTGATGATTGTCTTCATGAGGTTGGTTGTTAAAATCACAGAATCACAGAACTGCAAGTGACCTTAAAGATCACTTATTTCCAATAGGCAGAGAAGAGACCCACAAGAACAGGTTGCTGAGAGCCTCACCCAACCTTGCCTTGAAACTTGATCACTGTTAAAAGATTTGTTCAATTACTTCTTTAAGTATTGGTGGAGAATTTCATCAGCCTTGACTCCCCCTCTGCCATCCCACTGCTCTATTGTAGTGAAAACCATTTACATGGACATTTATTGCATTTCCTGGTGTATAAGAAGAGGTTTAAATTTCGCTGCCTGAATTATCCCCACATCTGCGTGGCTTTAGAAGATAAATATAAAAACGTTTTTACATTGTGACATTTTCATATGATAGACCTGCAGATTTCAGTCCCACAGACCTTTTTCTCGCTTGTCCTTTGCTCTGTGGAAAGCAACTCTTTGGGTCAGTGAAGTACCACTCCCACAGAGCCAGAGAGTGTTTACCAGGAAATTTGCCGTTTGCCAAAGTAATTTTTCATTAGTATTCCATATTGTACAAGCAGGATATTTTTTCATCTGCTCCAAGGATACTTTTAGTGCCAAGCAACAAATCACAAGCTCTGTTCAGGTTATCAAATAATCAAGTTAATATATATTTACCTTAAAAGAACGTCATCATTTGAGAGCCTGAGTTTTTGGCAAATTCCTACTACTTTCCTTGATTTTCCTCTTCTCTTTCCTTTCCTTTCCTTTCCTTTCCTTTCCTTTCCTTTCCTTTCCTTTCCTTTCCTTTCCTTTCCTTTCCTTTCCTTTCCTTTCCTTTCTCTCCCTCTTTCCTTCTCTCCCTCTTTCTTTTTTCAGCACAGCTGTGATACCAATTTCCACCAGCTCTGTGGACACAGATGGCTCTGATAGCTCACCCCAAAACCTGGGGATTCCCAATTAGCTCCTAATCCAATTTCATGGCTTTTCAAATTTTTTTTTTCCTTTTTACATTTAAATGTTGATATTTTCCTTTTTAAATCGTTGAGCTATTAATACACAAATCTCAACAGTACTTAATTTCTCTGGTTTTACTTTGCTGACCCTCTGCAAACTTTCCACCTGCTCCTTCCCAGTAGCAGGAGTCAAGTGTGAGTGCTTGAGCCCTGGATATCAGGAACACAGGCAGCCAAGCCCTGCTACACGTCTGGATGGAGCTCCAGATTGCAGAGCAATGGGATTAAACTCATTCTCAGAGGAAAATTCAAAGTTGGCACAGGTTTCCCAGAAAACCTGTGGCTGCCCCATCCCTGGCAGTGTCCAAGGCCAGGTTGGACAGGCCTTGGAGAAACCTGGGACAGTGGAAAGTGTCCCTGCCCACGGCAGGGGGTTGGAACCAGATGGTCTTTCAGAGCCTTTCCAACCCAAACCATTCGTCTGATAATTTCCCCAAATCACTTCCCCTGGTTTGAACACCTGGAGCCTCAGGGCTCTGAAGACTTCCTTGCAGAACGACAAAGCACAAAATGACCAATCTGGACTTGAAATATTCAGTGATGTAACTAAGACCTTTTATATTACTAGCAAGAAATTGGTATTTGCATTTGAGGAAAAATGCTGATTTTTAGTGACACTGGAGCTTCAACTGCTCGGTTTTCCACCAGAGGGCACTCCTATATCTTCAATGAAGGCAAGATTTGGAACAAGACAGCAGTTTTGTGTGTGCAGTACAATTCCAGCTGTGACAGGGCAACGGGAAAAATGCAGGAGCAGAATGACCTTGTTGCACATCTGCCAGGGCTGCCCATCATCTGGGACCCTCCACTGCCGCCTGATGGGGCACAGCCAGGCTTCAGAACCGTGTGTGTCAGGCACAATGGATAGATGACCAGCTCATACACACAGTGTCTGACATGACCCAGTTTAATTAAGGGATCTGTGTCTTCCTCCTGAGGAGCAACAAGGCCACCCACGTCACCAGGGCTGGTACCAGATTTCAGTGTTTTCCGTGGAATATTCCATCCCATACACAGTCCTGTGGTTTTATCTTCACTCATAAAAATATACATTGTTATAAAAATTGAATCACTTCAACTGTCAGGGCAGCTTGGGTTGATTGTGTGGTTTTGGTAACCAACATTTTGCCTCAAAATGCAATGCAAAACAAGTATCTGCAGTCAAATCTGTAAAAACTGAAGAATTTGTTGGTTTATCTGGACTGTGTCCCTGTCAGATATATATATATATATCCCTATGTGTGTGTGTATATATCTCTATCATATATTACAGGGGTTTTTTACCCTTTTATAACTTAGAATGGTTTTCAGTAATTAAGGGAATATGCTTAAATGAAGAAAATCCAGGCACTTTGTTTATTGATGGCAGAAGAGAAAGCATGATTTTGTGGAGATAAAAATAAGAAAAGCCAAGGCTCTGAATAAAATGTTTCAGAAAACTAGTAGTTTGTTTTATTTATGCATACAAGAGTAAACCAAATTTCTGAATAGGTGCTCTCGAGTCTAAATTACTTCCTAAAGAAGTATTAAACCAGGTTCATTCTTTAGTTACTGCAATAGTTGGAAAAAGCAGTTTAAGGAGGAAATAAGATTTTCTGGTAATTTGACCAAAATATAGATGAATAGGGTAAGCAGAGATTGGAATTATGATGCATTGAGCATTTTAAATGATCTGGCACCAAGTCAAAAGTGAAAGATTCTCACTGCTACTCATAAACTGATCAGGTAAATGCTTTGCCCTTCTTAAGTCAGAGAGGAACAGCCTGAAATCAGACTGTCACACTCAGCTCTGCTCCAAGGAAACATCTCTGTTCAACTGCACCCAGATGAGACAACTCAGGGCAGAGCCAGGCTGAGCAAACTCAGAGGAGAGCCAGGATGAGCTAACACAGGTGTAAGCACGTGACATTTTTTCAACCATTTCTTCTCACTTGTGTTTTTCCTATGGACACCTCTGGCACTGTTTCTGTCTGCCATAGTTTTTTCCCCCCAAATGGTTATAGCTCTGCATCCTATGGTTGTATAAAGGTGACTATGGCTGCCTGGTTGTGTGGTGACTCCTTTCCCCTGTGCTCCAGCAAATTCATCAGTCTTGTCTGGCCAAATCCATTATTCCTAATGTAATCAAAGGGACATCAAGATTATGGATCTCCTGTGAATGTGTGATGTAGCAGACGACCTCTGTGCCTTCAGGATTTGAATGTGGGCAAACTGGTTCATCTAATGGGACCAGTGACTGCAATTCTCTGCAGTGTTTAGTGACTACTTATCTTAAAGTACTTCTTAAGCTTCTCCTCTGACCCACCTCAGAAAATGTCTCAGTGTTTAACTGACAGCATATCCACTATTCACTTCTTGTCTTTTGATGCAGAACCTTTTTTCTCTGCAGACCCCTCACCTTCCAGCTCCACTCCAGCCAAGCCTTCTGTCAACAAAAGTAACTTCAATACAGCTACAGGTCTCTTGAACCTGCAGATGGTGAGAAAAATCTGTCCCTGCCAGAGCATGATCCAGACTGTTAGAGTGGCATTCATCTCACCAGGGCTCCACTTCAAAGCCATTCTCCTTATGCTGCCCTTAGAGGTGATGGAGGTATTTCAGGTCTGTATTTCACTTTTTCTTACAGCAGATGCCTGAGACAACCTGGATGAGCAGATAAAGTAAATGACTGCCTTGACATCACCAAGAATTTTTTTAAATACATTATATGAATCAAGTCAGTCACTATTCTATATCTCTTTCTGGGTAAGGTTGAAGAAAACAAATGTTTGGGGAAGAGATGTAAGGATATGGATGGTACAATTTGACTATGATAACTTTTTGTGTCTTAAGGCCACTGGTTTGGCTCTGGTCGGTAGAGCTGAACTCTGCTTCTTGAACCATGTCTTCCAAGATACTGAAGGGCCCTTGGCATTTTTAACCTGTCAAATGTGCCAAGGCTTTTCTGGAAGGTAATGCTACTTGGTCTAAGCCAAAATTGTGTCAAGGTCTAAGATTATAAAGGCACAAAAAACCTTTTCGGTGCTCAGACGTGTTCTGACTCTGTGTTACCTGTCGCTACAGACAGACATGAAAAAAAGAATGGATGGAAAGGTTTCAGAGGAAAATCTATGAAAAAAGGCCTGAAATTAAGAATAGATTCAGGTCATGCCATGGAGAAAGCATTTACTTGTCCTATTGTAGAATGCCATCAGTGATGTATCCTGTGAAATACACAGGGAAGGTGTCAGACTGCAATGACACATGATTTATCTTCTCATCAGTGTGTTACCTTTGGAGCCTGTTTGATGGTGCCTCCACAGCATCTGTAGGAATGATTAAAATGGGCTGCATTTCCTCTGTGAGAAACAATGCAAAATCACACCTCTCCACTTCTTCAGCTGCTTGGCTACTCACAACTACCTCATGCACATGTGCACACGTGTGTACACTCATCTCCCATTCCTGCCTTTTGAGCATGCACTGCAGTTGTTGATGTGTTTCCTGGTCATGAGGAGGGACAACAGTGCACACACCATATGTATTCCATGTATGTGGAATATTCAGGCATGCTGCACAACTGCTATTTTGTCTTTGAAACATGCCTGCTGCTTCCCCAGAACTGAGCTGATACACTCATTCATTTTGATATTCCTGAGTTTTTCATGGCGTGGGAAGAGTGATTTGCTTTGGTTTAACCCAGTAGCTGTGTGGTCCATCTTGGCTAAGCAGAGCCTTCAGTGCTCAACCTGTACAATCTTGTTTCATGTTAACTGGTAATGGGTGGGCCAGCTGGCAGTTATTGTTTAGCCTAAATGGCCTTGTTATTTGCTGTTATTTCCTTAAATTGAGCAGAACGGCATCCTATGCATTGTGTATCACCTCCTGGCAGGATGAGCCTCTTGCTCCTACCCACTGCTGGCAAAGTAGGTCTGGTGCTGCAGTTCATGAAGTGAACAAAGACAGCAGGGGCTCAGGGGAGATGCTATATGAGGAGGATGAGATCAGGCTCAGACACCGAGCTGCTTGGGGCTATGCATTATTAAATGCTATATACTGATACGCTCCTTCTGTAGAAGCCGATTAACGACATCCCACTTTATTATTCCTTATCTTTTATCTCCACCTTGTTTCACAGATGTAGCCGGCAGTACTCAGCACTAACCAGAGACCCGTGGCACTCATTAGGTGGTGGCTGCTCCTCACAAGTGCCATCAGACATGCAGCTCCTGTCCCTGCTTTTGCTAACGATGCTGGTTTACACGTTGCTGTGTCGCTGTTCAGGCAACATGGTCTTGTTAGTCTCAAACTAGGTTATGTTTTACTTCTCGTTTCCTTCGACACCCTCCTCTGATAAGCTGGGAGATGAACACATGACAGACCCTGCAATGTATTCCCCCAGCACTAAAATCCTAGAAGCTCTGTAGAGCGGTTTCATCTAATGAGTGCTTCTTTTGACCTGTTTTCTATTTTGTTCGAGTGTTGCAGCTGCAGATCTTAAGGCACATTTAAACCAGGAACACAGTCTTGTTTAGCTGTTCCCTGTACCTCAGGAAGTGTTGTGTCTTTGTGTGAATGTGGGTGTCTAATTACAGCAGCTACACAGTACAGGAAAGTCAAGCACATCCAATTGCTTAAGGTCCTGCTTTTAGCTTTGATGCTGTGCTTAGAGGAGACCAATTACCCCCTCTTAGAGAAAACTAACCAGAGGAGCATTTCTCGGCTGGGTTAGTGTCCTGTTTTTTGTCAGCAAGAGTTAATCAGGCACAAGAACACTTTTCTTGGAGATAGCTAAAACTGCCTTGATTAAACTAAAATTGCCTTGATTACTTCTTATCACAACCAGATGTGGATTTGGTGAGATGGGAGAAAAGGAGTGGATTAGGAACAGGAAAGGGAAAAGTCTTCTTAGTACTGGTGGTAATGGTGTGAGTCTTGTGTGACCAAAGACTCAAGGTCTGTCCCTCATCCTGAGGCTGCACCTGGTCCTGGGAGCTCTATGTTCACCACTGAACCATGGCTCTAAGCACCACGTCTTCACATTTTTTGTGATTCCATCATTTCCCTGGGCACTCTGTTCCAATGCCTGACCACTCTTTCAGTCAAGAAATTTTTCCCAATATCTAACCTAAACCTACCCTGGCACAACTTGACAACATTTCCTCTTGCCCCGAATTGTCCTGAATTATTTCTTTCTGTGGCTGGCTGTCTCAGTCTCAGACAGGCTGTGGGTCATTTTCTGCCAGGTTAGAAAGTGAGATCAATTCAGTAAGGAGGAAATGTAGTGGTGGCAGTGGGGATGATCTTCCTCTTCCAACCTGTGTAACTCACCTCAGGTAACTTCACTTCTATGGTGAGGCCAGAACAGCATTTACAGCAAAACTTATGGGAAAATTGACAGCAATTTTTTGAGACAAATGATAATCCCAGCTAACTGTGGCCAAATGTATTATAGTAGAGCAATAAATGGGCAGTGCCTGACACTTTAATTTGAGAAAATAAGAGGGTTTTTATTAACATATTACAGCAAGTGCTGGTTTGTGGACAGGCTGAGACTGAGATTAAAGGGTCCCTACAGACAGCTCAGGGAGAAATACAGCTGCTTAAATTCAAATGTGTGGTCCTAACTGCCTCTGATAGCACTCTGTCATGCCTAGGGAAATCTTTAACCCTTGTGTATATCCCAGCATGGAGGGAGGGGGAGGATTAAAACTTTGATTCTTATTATATTGAAATAGATCACTTCTTGCTCAGTCATTTGTTGCAATTAGCATTTAATTCGGAGACACTTCCCTCTCATGTAAGTCACTGCATGGGCAGCCTGAGTGCCAAACAGAGGATTGTGAGTGCCACAGCTGAATTTCAGGGTGCAAAGCATCAGGTTCTGGAACATTTCTTGTATCAGCTGGGACACAGATGTTCTCAGGCCTCTCTATGATCTCAACATGCATCTCCTGACTACAGACATGATGCTTTCTTTTTCAGCTACAAAATGAAAAAATTATAAACTACAAACAGGTAGAACTATCATTTCTGTTTTCTTTAAATTTTGTCTCTCTTACCTGTTCAGCAATCTGATACAGCAGAGCAGATGAACAGTGACATAAAGTCAGGAAATCCATCTGAAAATGGCCCTGTTAGAGTTAGTACAATGTTCATTTCTTCATTGCATAACACTTTTCTAAAAAGCTTATCTGTCTGTGGCTAAATTTTGCAGAGAAAGCCAATAAGGATTTTCTCCAAACAAGTAGAAAAGGCAGCACCTTTCTCCTCAGATGGTTAATATTTCAAGTGCAAGGGTCCCATTTTTTAAGGTCATTATAAAGGACATCAAAAGAAAAGAACAAACTGGAGAAAGAACAAACTCAGTTCTGTCTGCCACAAGATTTTTCCAACTGCCATTAAGGGACATTCTCTTTGTAATGGCAAGAGCCAGGACACTGCCTTGGCTGAACTGTCCACATCACCATGTTCCTCTTAAACCATTGCACAAGTGAGACGATTCTTGCACTTAGAGACAAACTTGTTCCAAACTAATCTCTGGAATCAGGAAGGTGCACTAGGTAGGTCCCCTCTAACTGAATTTATCCTATCCTATCCTATCCTATCCTATCCTATCCTATCCTATCCTATCCCATCCCATCCCATCCCATCCCATCCCATCCCATCCCAACCCATCCTATATGGTGTAATTTTCCACAATGAACCAGGAAGTCCTGTCCCAGAGCAGTAAGCTCTCTGCAAGGAGCTCCCTCAGGAGTAGGTGAGAAGGAGGAACGGGAAATAATCCCCTTCCACAAACCTTCCCATGGCATCTCCTTGTTTGCTCTGGATCCTTGCTAAAGGTAGGCAGATTATCAAGGGTTTCTGCTTGAAGGGTGGAAGGAAGCAGGAACAGGATGTGCTAGGAGGAAAGCCTGCTCTCCTGTGGGGATCCCAGTGATGACAGGAGCTATCATGGACAAGGCAAACTGCCTTGCAATATGTTAGGAATTATACGTTATAATGGCTTTTAAGTCTTTTACCAGCACTGCCTGATTGCAACATGGCCCTTTAGTATCATAGTTAGCCTCTAAATATTTCTCATGACCTAGAAACATCAATAGCTGGGCTTCACATAAAGCAGAGGTTTTAGAGCACATGGCACAAGATTGCATTTCCAGACAGTTCTGGAATATCTCCAGTGAGGAGACTCCACAGCCTCTCTGCACAATTTGTTCAGCACTCGGTCACTGCACAGGGAAGTTCTGCCTCCTGTTCAGGTGGAACTTGCTGGGATCAGTCCCTGCCCGTTCCTCTGTGCCATTGCTGGGCTCCCGGAGCAGAGCCTGGGCCCTGCTCTGAGCCCTCCCTGCACACAGGGACACACAGGGATGAGGCCCCTCTGAGCTGTGTCTCCTCTGGAAGCCGAACAGTCCCAGCTCCCTCAGCCTTCCCTGGGCAGGGAGATGTTTCAGTCCCTCCATCATCTTTGCCACCCAGCACTGGACACACTCCAGGAGTTCCATGTCTCTCTTGTCCTGAGGAGCCCAGAACTGGACACAGCACCCCACAAGTGCCTCATTGGGTCTTCTTGCTCACAGTGCACACTCATGTGCACTTGTGATCCTTGTCACCTTGTCATCCACCAGGACCCTGAGGTGACAGAGGTCTCTGTCTCCTCCCCCAGCTCAGCATTCATGGATGTGTGTTCAGCTGCATGGATGTGCCATGTTTTAGTACTTTCATCTGAACCACACCTCCTGAGTTTGTTAGTTCAGCCATCACATCTTCTCATCTGAGTGACTCACTGAAGAGAGTTTGTTCTGGCAAGAGCAGTTCATGAAGGATCCATGCTGATATTTAATACTCTACCAGTTACAAAATGACAGGTAAAAAATTTATTCTATGAACTTCCTGGAGATCTAAATTAGGCTTATTGACCTTTATTCCCTGGGTCAGATGTGTGATGATTGATTTTTACCTTATTACACTACTTCTTTCCTCTTATAAGTGACTGAGAAATGAGTCCTTGTGGTTCAGATTGCAGTGGAAGGTAACAGAAATCACTACAGGAAAGACATTGAGGGGCTGGAACGTGTCCAGGGAAGGGAGTGGAAGTGGGGAAGGATCTGGAGCACAAGTCTGATGAGAGCAGCTGAGGGAGCTGGAAAGGGGCTCAGCCTGGAGCAAAGGAGGCTCAGGGGGGACCTTCTGGCTCTGCACAACTCCTTGTAAGCAGGTTGTAGCCACGTGGAGGTCAGTCTCTGTTCCCAGGTAACAAACAATAGGACAAGAGGAAATGGCTTCCAGCTGTGCCAAGGGAGGTTTAGATTGGATTTTGGCTAAAAATTTCTTCACAGAAGGGCTTGTCAAGCATTGGAACAGGCTACTCAGGGAAGTGTTGGTGTCACCACCCTGGATGTGTTCAAGGGATATGCAGCTCTGGTTCTTAGGGTCATGGTTTAGTGGTGGACCTGGCAGTGATAGGTAAATCTTTGGGTTTGGTGACCTTAGAGGTCTTTTTTCCAGCCTTAATGATTCCGTGATTTCTTGACCCATTATTCATGGTAAAGGAGTCTTTTGTGAGTGAGGATAACGGTTCTGCCCGCTTCCTTATTGATAACAGCACTGGATTAACTCTTGCAATATAATCATTCTTACTCGGACTGGTGCTAATTATTTCAGCGTGTACTAAGTCATGTTCCAGCACTCACATCTATGCCCTGGCATTGCTAAATTTACTTCTAGATTTGTCTCCAGCTGAGAGGGCAATGTGCTATGGAGGGGAAATGTAGTGGAGATGAATGAGGAAAAAAACCTAACCAAATAATAAGTACTTTGACTTACGAAATTGAACTTTTAACTTAATACTTGTCTTTCATAGTAGAAGAAATGCTACTGGAATGCAGGAGTCAGAAATGTGTGATGAAATTATTCTGTGCCAAGGACTCTGGGACTTGAAATCTTAATTATGACAGCAGCTTCCTTACTAAAAGGGGACTGGAATGTGCAGCCTTCATAAATGGGACTGAAATAATATTCAGCCCCATTGTTAACTGCACAGAAGAACACCTGTTTCCCAAAGGTCACTGAGTGGGGATTGCAGGTTATTTACACTAATTGTTACTTCTCTCTGAAAGGGAGTCTGCTGGACAGTTGCTTGCTTGACTTTTGTTTTTGCCTAGAAAATCTCACATAGCCTGTTTCTGCTCATGCTGCTAAATATTAAAGCTCCCTTCAACACCTAATGCTAATAAGGTCACAACATTGGTGAAGTTTAGAGAATTTTATTTCATGATAGTAAGAAAGAATGAAAATGATGATGAACTGGTCAGTGAAGAATGAGTAATTTAATGACTGATACAGCAAAAGAAGATAGTAAAAAATTTGGAGCACATGTCTACTTGTTATGAAAAGTAAAGTTTCCAAATGCAGGGACTTTACCCCTTTTGACTATCTGTTATTGTGAATGAAGCCCTTTTCTCAGACAGTCCTTTTTCTTTACAAGGCAGGTTTGGTTATCTGTATTTAAATGTAATCTTGTACTATAAACAGGAATCTTAATTTAAATTAACCACATTTGGTTTGTTTTTTTGGGGTATTTTTTTGTTTTTTCACAACTGAGCATTTTACAGTAGAACATATGTCAGCAACAGATTCTAAACTAGAATAGATCTAGAGGAAACTGCTCTGCTCTCCTAATTTCTTTTAAGAATTGCATATTTCAAACAATCCTGTTTATCTTATGGTCCTGTTAACAATACAATAGTTTAAATTTTCAACTAAATTAAAAGTAGTTACATGACCAAGCATTATCCATCTATGCCAAGAACATAATAAACATATGGAACCACAGACCTTTAAAAATGTTTATTAGATAACATTTTGGGAAAAGAAAGATGAGGAAAGCTAATAATTAAATACATCTGGCAAACAAAAAACAAATTTAAATTAAGATTTCTACCGTGTTCTACCATTACATAAATAGAATATATACATCATCCTACAGATTTTTCTTGTGTGAGTCACTGTACTCAAGTCAGTCCTTCTGCATATGTTGGAGAGGCAGGATGGAATAAGTGTTTGTGGAAGAATTCATTAAGGAGATGGATGCCCAGGACGGTAAAAGTTGAGCCTGTTATTTTATTCCAGTTTTGCATTGACAGAGCAGTGGACTTGACGAAGCTTTGGGTACATCCTGGACACTTTGCTAGGAGTGTTGGAAAGAAGCACCTTCAAACTTTCAAGGGCTGGCTGAAAACGATTTGAAACATAAAAGTAATCATGAGTGGGAAGTGAAAACCTGCAGCATGTCCTTTCAGAATAATTTTTCATCAGCATTATTTTCTCTCTGATGTTTTCCTCTCTGTTGGCATTTACCCCCCAGCAGCATCCAAACCACTAATTTGACCACACATGGAAAATATGTGGCTCTCTCAAGGAGATTTCTCACTTACCTATAAAGGTGTTTTAAAGCTTTCTTTCTTTATGCTACAGTTTGTGGTGAGAATTTGGTTATTTCCATAACAGAAGATAGGAATTAAATCTTACATTGTGAGACTCAGCCCATATGTTTTTATTTCCTATTAGAATTCTAAAATCTCAGGTTTGCCTCTTGCTTATATCAAGTGTATTGCAAATTCTATTTGATCTGCCACCATTGTTCAAAGGATGAAGAAGATAAAAAAAGGTAAAGAAGTCACCTCCTTCCCTACAATTTCTTAGGTTCAAGGATGAGATTTATCTCTCCTGGCCATGGAAAAAGCTTTATCTCACATGGGTAAAAAAGACAGCATGGTGAAATGTGATTTTCTGATAATGGTTTTGGCCTAGTATTTCAGCAAATATTCTTTTTAAAAATCAATTTGCATAAATTAATTGTTGTTTAGGTTTTTTTTTAAGCATCAGCTTTACCCAGGTCACAGTTAAAATGCTTGGAACTTACTGCATAATCCATCCTCGCAAGCATTGGGGCAATCCCCACAGGGCTCTCCTTCCTTGTAGGGTGTCTTCATTGAACTTATTAGGTTTCCCCTGAAACATCAATGTTACCAGCATCAGCTATGAAGTAACTGCACCATATCTGAGAGGAAAACTAAATTATAAAGGTGTTTAGATTTACATTCATTACTTATGTAACTTACTGTTACATTTACTCTCAGTCTTTGGTTATATGTCAATCAATTTTTACATGGGTGCTAGGTTTATTTGGAAATGCTTTGGCAGTGGGCAGAGGGGGGGAGGAATTTGCAGGGGTGCATTTTGTGAGAAGACACCAGAGGCTGTCTCTGTTCCAGATGGGGCCAGTGTTGGCCAGCTCCAAGTTGGACCCATGTGATGGTGACAGTGGCTCTGTGATACATTCAGGGGAGGGTAAATTCTGCATGCAACAGCAGCCAGAAGAAAGGAGTGAGAATATGAGAGAGAAATCACTCTGTGGACACCCAGGTCAGTGCAGAAGGAGAGGCAGGAGGTACCCCAGGCACTGGAGCTGAGATTTCCATGGGTGCAGCACATGGAGAGGCAGCTGTGCTCCTGCAGCCCATGGATGGCCATGGGGATGCAAAGATCCACCTGCAACTTGTGGAGGACCCCCACTGGAGCAGGAGGATGTCTGAAGGAGGCTGTGATCCCATGGAAAGCCCATGGAATCACTGGATCAGGCCCCTGACTGGACTTGTTGGACTTGGAAACACATTGCAGCAGTCCAGTGCTGAAGGAATGGAAGCATGGAAGGAATCCACGCTGGAGCAGTTTAGGAAGAAGTGCAGCCTGTGGGAAGGACCCACGCTGAAGTTCATGGAGGACTGTCTCCAGTGAGAGGGACCCCACAATGGAGTGGGGGAAGAGCGTGGGGGAGGAGGAGTGGAAGAAATGGCACGTGATGACCAGAGCCCCCAGTCCCATCCCATTGTGCTGCTGAGGGGGAGGAGGCAGAGAAAATCAGGAGTCAAGTTGAGTTTGGGAAGAAGACAGGGGCTAGTAGAAAGCGGTTTAGATTTGGTTTTACTTCTTATTATTTAGTCTGATTTGATTAGTAATGAATTAAGTTAATTTTCCCAAGCTGAGTCTCCTTTCTCCATGACAGTAACTGGTGAGTGAACTCCCCATACCTCATCCTGACCCATGAACTTTTTGCCATAATTTTAATTACTCTGTCCTGTTGAGAAGAAGAGTCAGAGAGGCTGGGTGAGCTACTGATGGTCAGTAAAGGTTAACCCACAACAAGACACTGTGAACGTGGAAATTAATTTTAGGCACTATTTGAAATTATCACTTTACCTTAACGTTCCTGTTAAAATTTTTTGGTATTAATTATAGTCTTCACTG
Organism: Tichodroma muraria; assembly: GCA_013390105.1. NCBI lineage: Eukaryota > Metazoa > Chordata > Aves > Passeriformes > Sittidae > Tichodroma > Tichodroma muraria. The sequence continues at coordinate 1,372 of WAAG01010244.1, read as the reverse complement.
TACTGTACATATTGGTATGCCTTTCTGAACTGAGATTTCAAGTAGAATGTGCAAAGTATTTACTTCTAATTAACTATTATGAAAATTGGGATTTTTAGGCAAGTGACATTTAATCTGAAAATCAGTGTTCCTTTTATATATTTTATGCTTTTCCTTGTTCGGCAGCTCTTTCCGTGAGCATGTTTCTGTCCTTTTGTATTCCTAATACAGTCTTCAAACGTGTTTCTCAGCTATTGGTGACGTGCCTTGTTACAAATTTCACCAACCCCTGACTAATTTTGCTAATGTAATAAGTACCAAAATCAGAATCAATACGTACGCAGGGCAGTACTGGCAGACGTAAAAGTAACTGTATGTCGTGTTACTGCAGAAAGCAAAACCACATCCAATTTTATAAGAATTGTGCCAAACCATCTGTAGGTATAAGAATAAAAATCAGGGGAGTATGAAAAAGATACATTTGGAAATCAATTTAAATGCAATATACATCACAGAAATGTTTGCAATGACATTTTATTTGCCTTTTATCGTAAAAATGTGAGCCCCATTTTACCGAAAATTTGCTTTCACCCCTATTCAACCGAAGAATATTGGGGATATAACAATAATAATTCAGGACACGTGTTTATAAATCCTTTGATTTTGTATTTATGTCTTCATTCAATTGAAACTGTTAATGTACAGATTATGTAAAATTTTGTATCCTGTGTTTTGTGCAGGTACAATAGAAGTTTAGGATAAGCCATTGTCCAACTCCTCTGAGTGAAAAGAACTCTGTTGGCTGCAACAAACCTATTTATATTTCCTTGCTGATACTTTAATAATTCTGTTTTTCCAGCGTCTGGGCTATTTTCAGATGTTAGACAAACAAATAAGTTGTTACTTCCTGAAGTCTTGAAATACCAGTATCTTTAGTCTTTATTCCTACATACACTTAGACTATTATTCTCATTTTAATTTTGTTACTTTATCTATTATTTTCATTCTAATTCTGTTCCTTTGAAAGCTTCCATCTTGTTTTGTTAGAATAACTCTCATGTCTCCATTGTATTTATTTCCTTTAAGGATGAGAGGGCAAAACTTTCCTAGCTAACATTTATTTCTTCAACCTAAAATATAAATATATATAAATAAAAAATACATATACCTGAGTGTAATGGCCAAACATAGCACCTTGTGTTTTTGCCCCAGTTCCATATTTGAAATTTTTCTCATCATTGTACCAGGCCTGAAGAACATCTAACCATGAGAAGGGGGCAGAGGACATGAAGAGATTTTCACCACATAGTACATCTGAAAAGAGAATGGTGCTGAGAAATGAGTAGAGGACACACGCATGAGGAAAAAACCCCAACAAAACAACCTAGCAAAA
>WAAG01010243.1:1613-13833 GCA_013390105.1 Tichodroma muraria | reverse complement strand
CAGGGAGAGCAGCGCCTGCAGCGGGTCCTGTCGGCGTCAGCCAGAGGCAAGGCAAGGGTGGAAGAGGAAAGTGCTCAGGTAGGGAGCAAATTACAAACTTGGAGGAAGGTAAGGAAAAGTCCCAAGCCACCGCCTTGAAATAAAACCCCCCTTTTGCCTGTATTCAGATTTCCAGAAGCAGAAGAGCAGTCAGGAAGTGGAGTGGGACACAACAAGAAGGACGATGGAAACCCTGCGCAGGGAAAACATGTTCATGCCTGTGCACAGATGGACACAGGAGCATGGACTTACAGTTGTTTTATTTTAAAGGGCAACCAAGATTAAATCAGAATTAGTGATACAAAGAGCTGGAGTTATGATGCAGCCTGAGAAGAGTTAACTATGCTGCTGCCACCTCCCTCCACTTGCTCTTCTGAATCTGAAATGCTGTCTAGGGCAGCAGCTGAAGACCTTTATCTGATACTCAACGTTCATGGTGGGATTTGGGGCATTTCTCTTAACTTCTGTGCTCCAGCAATCGTGTCTGCATGTGGGAGTGATCAAAGACAGAAGAGTCCTACACATATTTGGGTGCAATGCACCGAGCAGGTGAGATTTCTCACCAACTGCCTCAAGAATAAAGCGTGGAGTGACACTGGAGTTGTTAAAAAGGAGTTATTTAAACTCTACAGGTTGGTTATCACAAAGATCCTGAAAAAAGTTACAGCTCTCTAGGAAGAAAAGCTGTCTCATCTACTATGCCCATTCTTATTTGGAAATGAACAGGCAGTGCTGATTTACAGTAATTGATCTCAGAGCTTGACAGGGAGTAAAGCTTTATGCAAATTACAGCTGCCAACCTAAAGCTGTATTTGCATAACTGCTTTGTAAGACAATCTTAAGCATTTTTATCATAATAAAAGTTACCAATATTTAGAGACATGAAAAATAGCCACACATATGTGCTCCCTGCCACATAGCTTTTAAGCACTAATATGTATTTGCTGCTTTGGATGGTTTAAGGAGCTGCAGTGCAAGATTTGGAATGGGGTGAAGTTACAGAAAGTCTGAGTGTGACCTTGAGCTCTCAGGACACACCACAGAGATGGCAGCAATTGCACACCTGGGGCTGGGGCTGATCAGCACCTTCCATGTTCCACACAGGGATTTTAAGATCAATACAACATTCATTGGTATCCAGTAGAGAAAACTGCCTGCCACAGCTCGGTCCTATGAGGACAAGAGTTGCCAGTTCTTTATTAAGAGCATTGCTAGAGGGAATCTCACTATAAACTCACCAAACCCATGTAGGATTCCAGCTGTGTTTGATCAAAGCTCTGATCATTTTGTGACGGAACTTCAGGGGAATTCTGTAAGCACTTGGAAGACACAGCAGAGCTCCAGGATCCCAGGTGAACCCAAATGATCAGGAGGCTGTTTCACCCATTCTGAGCCTACCTGTTACTGCAGCTCCCAGAATTACAGAATCATTAAGGTTGGAAAAGACCTCTGAGACGATCAAGTCCAACCTGTGACTGAATACCACCTTGTAAACCAGACCAGAGCAGTGAGTGTCATGTCCAGTCATTCCTTGGACACCTCCAGGCCCTTCTGCTGCTCTCCTTCAAAACTTACCCCCTGCTCTTGGTCTGCCTCATGAAGAGGTGGAGTCACAGCAGTGGCAGTTGATGCCCTCAGGGTGGGCATTCCCAGAAGGACCGTGGGAATCAGGTTCCCAAATTTCCCTTAAATCCAGCAGGAGTAGGTTGCTCAGCCCTCACAGACTGCCTTGAAAACCCTGGTCAGAATCTGAGCCCCTTCTGCAACCTGCCCAGGTGGGGTCTCAATGCTGCATGAAGGTCTCCACCCTGCACTGCAGCTCGACAGTTCCTGTGGTTTTTAATACCCAGGTTCAGTGCTTGCCTTAGCTCTGGTGCAGAAGTTGCCTGTCCTTTCACTTTAAATAGTATTTGTTTTCCTGTGTTACGTGGAGCTGGAGTTGACCTTTCAGTCCTGGTAGCAGAGGGAGGATGAATCAGCCCAGCCAGAAAAGAGGCTGCACAAGGGGATGCTGGCTCCTTTCATGACATGAGTGCTTCACTCCTCTTCTGCACAGAGCCTTGGACCTGCATCGCCTCCTCCCACATCACAACTGCCCAACAATTACAGCATTACAAAAGGAGAATTCAAAATAATAATGAATATTTTCCCAGTCTACAGAAAGCCTATTGCAGCTATTAAATTGGGACTACACATATTTCAGCCAAGAATCCTTGAGTAACTCACAACTTGCTTGATCTCTGAATACCAGGAGGGCAAGGCACATTATTTCTACAACCAAAGACCTCTTATTTTTAATCTATGACATTGAAGAGCCCCAGGCAACTTTCAAGAATAATTGCAATCATTCAGGGTCCTAGGTATTCCTCCTGGATATCCCTGTTTTCTAAGGAAAGGGGTGAACATGCAGCAGAGTCACTGAGGCAGCCTGCCTTGCCCCAGCCCTGCCCTCATCTCCAGCCCCTGTCCTCCCTGGCTCCTTCTCCTCTACCACATTCCCCACGCCACCTGCCCTGCATGAAGCAGCCTCTCCTGTAATTCCTTTGTTCTTTCCACCTTCAAATACTTCTAAAATAAGACCGTTTCTCCCCAGGTACCCAGAACATTGAAGTAAATAAAGAGTTAAGCTAAATTGTGCATTTTTATTCTCTTGAGAGAGTTCTCATTTCTTTGGTCTTCTCAGTCTTATCTCTATCTGCCTTTTCCTGTGTGCTTCAGAGGGCTACAGAGCAGCCTTAGCACTGCCACTCAAAAGTAAACATTATGTACATTTAAACAGATATACTCACAAAATTAAATCTATATAAATAAATATGTGTAGCTACATACACTGATGTCTACAGGATGAATAGATGAGCAATGATGGTTGAGAAAAATGAAAAAGCCCCACAGCACCCTGTGCAGCAGCTGTGTCTGAGCTGGAGGAGCACATCAGAGTCCTGTCTCTCATTCTCAGGTGATGGGACCCGTGAAGATCCCAGTTACATCCCTGGGCAGCAGCACTTTCAACACATCAGGAGCAGGGTCACTTAGGGATTTCTGTGGAAGCTACTATATTTTATAAATGATGACCTGTGATCTCTGAAACTCCATGCATCAAACTCCACTGAAGGAAAAAGACATTTCCCCAGTATATCCCCAGTATATCTTTTCCTCATTACACTTCCCAGACCTTTTATTTTCAACTGTAAATGTTCTCTGACTGCCAGATTTTGGAACTGGGTCTCTTGTTCTGTTCTGCAGTAGGATAATGGTGGCATAGGAAGGGAGATCTCCAGTCAGATCCAGGCCAGCCACTGAAGCAGTTACAGAAAGGAACCCAAAGCGAACACCCCAGGAAGGAGTACTAATAAAAACCCCGAGCTGGGCACTGCCCAGGCTCCCCAGGGAGTGGTCATGGCCCCAAGACTGCCAGAGCTCCAGGAGCGTTTGGACAATGCTCTCCAGGGTGGCATTGTTGGTGTGCCTGTGCAGGGCCAGAACTTGGACTGGATGATCCTTGTCAGACCCTTCCAGCCCAGGATATTCTGTGCTTCTATGATTTGCTATCATACAAACCAGGTACAGCTGTGTGTTGCTGCCCATAAACAGGTATTTGGCTTCTGAGGTCAATGAACAGCTAAACACACACATGACTCTCTTCCAATCTAATTTCCATCTGCCCCATGTCCACACCACAGCAAGAACACGCTCTCTTTTCGGAGCTGCCTTTGAGCTTTATAAACACCTTAGGCTAAAAAGATGTGGAAGCTTATTTCCCATACCCAAGTAGTTCCCCCTGGTTTGAACTGCAGCTCACAACGGCCCAACCAGGTAAAAAAAGTTACACTGCTCTGCAGCACTTCCCATTCTGCTGACAAACACAGGGCTTCCTTCCCAGCAGGATCTAACTTGGCATTTCAGATCAGCAGTTTGGAAATGAAAGCAAACCCTGCCAGAGCCTGCTGTGAGCACTTACAAATCCAATGAGATAAGGACTGCCAGCATCCCCCAGGAGGTGTGAAGTGAAACTCTGCAAGGCCACTGCAGTTGCACGGCGAGTTGGAATGACCACGTACTGCAAAGAAGGGGAAAGAAACAAAAATAGGTAAAGAAGCTGAGATAAGAACCTGCCCATCTGTCTTGTACTGCTCAGTTTATGCTCAGGGCAGCACAAACCAAACCAGCCACCCCAGAGAGAGCCACTGGCCAGTCCATGGCTGGCTCAGGCAACGGGGAGCCTCAGATACCCTTCTGCTCTGGAGTTTTCCTGTTGGCAGGTGCTGAGGGAAGGAAGCTCTGCCTACTCTGCTCCACTCCCAGCAGTACTTGGACTATCAGCTTTGCCCACAAGACACTTTGCTGTTGCTCCTCAGACTGTATTTTGCTTTGCTGGTGGGGAGAATGAAATGTAAAGTTGCTCAACACCATCAGCCTTCCAATCAAGGACTGTGCTGTAACCTGGGATATTTGGTTTATTCCATAATAAAAGTTATTTTGTTTCCTAACCATCAGCAATACACATCAGTATGAAAGGTCACGGTCACACATCCTCCCTTCCCACTCCACCTCTAGGCACTTCACATTTTTCTCAAAAATTTGTGATTCCATTTGTGAAAAGTGACAAAGTCACATTAGGAAAATTTTCCATAGCCAAGATACTGTATTTTGGTCTCCACTCCTCTAATAGGACATGACACTCTTAGCCAGGTCATGCAGAATCAGTCAGATTACACAGGAGCAGTGGAAAACACAAATTACTTCCCCATGAAGGGACTAGAGCTCACAGATAAGAGAGTCCTAACCACAGAAGGGGATGAAAAATTAAAAAATAAAAAAACCCCTCACCAACCCCCTGTCCTGTGGAATGGCCTTAATTTTATAATACACTTTTTAGAGGCAGAAGGAAGTAATTGTGTCCTGCATAAATTGTTAAAGACGCTGGCTAAGGACATCTGCATCAAGTCCACATATCCCAGTTTATGAATTGATCCTGTCTTGATTTAAAGGCTGGAAGTAATGAAGAATTCAATAGGTCTCTAAATCAAAGTGAGCATTGTTTCTGCCTGTAAGCACTGAATCTCACTGTGCCTTTTCCTGTGGCTCTGACAGGAATGACTTGTTCAGCTTTTTGGAGACCGTGATCCCTTTCATTTATCCACTTTCTCTCTGATGGGCTGCCTTCAGTCTTTCTTTAGAAGTCCTGCCTTGCCAGGATCCTTGCAATCCTTTCCCAAAGTAATTTATTAATTAAATGTGACATTTCAGGACTGGCCCATCCCCAGCCAGAGATACAGAGATCCTTTACCTGAACTGACTGGCAGGGAGGACTCACTCAGGGCACAGGACTAAAGTACATTGCAGTGCTTGAACTATTCCTCTCAGGGAAGGGGAGTTGCCCTGTTTGCAGTGGAAAGAATTACCATAAAAACCAGAAACAAAAGAAAAAGCATTGAGAAAATCCACACTAAGAGAGAACTGATGCCTATTTAAAATTATCATCTCGCTCCAAGCACAGACAATTTCGAATTATGGGTAAAATTAGATTAAATACTTTTCCTTAGGGTTTACCATGTGTGTTCAGTTGACCTGCCAGTCCTTTCATCCCTGCTTTGACAAAGCTGCAAATGCACACTGCTAAGGCACTTTCATGCCACGTATTAAGCAGGCACCCTGTTCAACTTCTCTCGTGCAACAGAAGAGCATTTCAGAAGAGCAAGATATGTTCAGATCCAGAGCAGCCCCCTGGCTGTGTGTGTCAGGCCCTGTCCTCCTTTTGCATCCAGGAACTCAGAACACAACTTGAAGAAAGAAATCCCAGGAGGAAAATTAGCTCTAAACTTCATTAGAGACACAGATATGTGCAGAAGGTCAGGATGTGAACAGTAGGAGAGCCCCACAACTCATTCCCACTTCCCAAAGAGGTAGATAATGGATGCAACTTGGATAGGCCAGACAGAAGAAAAGAAAAATTAAGAGTGAGTTACTTTTGTTGTTTCCACCTGATCCAGTTTACACAGGGGCAGTGGAGAAACATTCTGCAAGAGTTATTTTGGAAAGGGCATCTGAGTAGATAAAGTGAAATTCTACCTAATTCAAGAGTTGTACCTAAATGTGAAACAAGAAATTTAAAACCTAAATTTTCTTTTCTTTCTGTAAAGTTTATGTTAACCAATCTGGAGAAAAAAACCTGCCTGGTTCTGTATTCTATCTACTTTTGTAGCAAAAGGACAAAAGAAATGGCACATTTATTAAAAATTTACCACTTTCAGGGAGTGGCAGTGAATTGATGCTAATTAGAGGAAGAAATCTTAATGATACCTGTATCATATGTGTGCATGCATATATAAATATGTATATACATGAATACACACATATATTAGACATAATTTTGCATGTGTAGCTATATTATGCAAACATAGTTTTGCAAGTAGGAGTACAGTTTCTAGCTTAACTGAAGAAGTTATTGATGCTCAAAACACTATGAAGTGCTAAAACTTGGTATATTTGGTCTGGAATTCAAGAGACAAACACCCCCCTCAAAGCAAAAACCCAACAGGTAGCAGGCAAATGAACGTGACCTCCTTGAAAAACATACTGGAAAGAAAATAAAAAGCTTAAACCAGCACATCAAAAAAAACAACAAAAAAAAATACTCCACCCTATCCCTACTTAGAAAACATTTTGTACTGATGGACAGGAAGCAGCTGGTAGCAAATATCTACTGTTCTTGGAAGACAGAAGTAAATTGCAACTCTAAATGGGCATTTCAATACTAAAATAGACCTAAATTCAAACCATACATGGCCTGGTTTGGACATCCCACAAAAACTGAAGTGGGAGAGCCACAGCAGCCAAGGCGGAAGCCTGTGGGATTGTCCTGGCTCATCCCTGATTCCAGGTTCAGAGGCAGGCAGCACAGAGGATGGGCAGGGTGGCTGACCAAGCAGCTCTGGAAACCTCTGCTTTTTAAATAGAGGTTCAGAAAGGCCAGGGATTACACTGACATCTTCTTCCTGTAATGAAACCAGTAGGAGTTGGTCTGAAAAAAGTTAATGGGGAAAGCCAAGGAGAGATCATCGTTCTCCCAGGAAAAGGCCACATGCCAAAGAGGTAAGTTCTGATGTGTATGTTTAAGCTTTAATAGAAACTCTACTCTCTCAAGCACTCTGCTGCCCTTTCTGGGTCAGGACAATTCACACTGGCCTCTTTCAGCACCAAAGACAAAGAAAACATGCACTAACACTGTTCCAGCCACTGACAGAACCTGGGAACAGCCCAGTTGTCCCTGCTGTTCAGAAAAGGGAAAGGCTGGGACCCAGAGAGACCCTCCACAAAAGCCAGGCAGGCACTGTCTGAAAAAAATACTCCTAAATGAAGTGAAAGGAGGCTGCTGTGGTTTCCAGCTCCCAGCACACCATGGAGCAGAACACCTCCACCTGCAGCCCCTGGACCAGCTGCTCTGGGATGGAGTGGGGTGTGCTCCCTCATTCTCAGGCATTTCTCACCCTGCCTTCAAATCTAACCTGCAGCTCTTGGAGTATTGTGTGGAGGCACTCAGATAAGCAACAAGAACCTCTGGAAATGCAATTTATATTTGGCTACAAAAATAGGGCAGCATTTTGTACTAAATAAATATCTAGGTTTTATTTTTAGGGAAGGTAATCAGAATAAAACATTCCTACTTGCCTATGGCACAGCTAAGCACCAGTCTGTGCCTGTTTCAAGCCTAAAGGAAGACTTTGACTTCACAACAAAACATCAAAGCAGCTCCTCCATGGCAGGTCATCACCATTAAGAAAGAACTAATGTTTTAAAAGAAAACAGAAATATGTAGAGCAATTTTTTTCCCATGCATGTCAGGACTATGCATGAACAGGAAGATGGCTTTTCTCAGCAAAGACTTAAAGAGGCTGTGATTGAAATAGAGGCACTTTAAATTGCTTCGTGGCTCTCACACAAAAATTCCAAGCCCCTGTCCATCATCTCTGTTCTTGAGATGTGGTATGTAAGAAATCCTCATTATTAGCACCAGATTCCCTCAAAGTCCCCCCCAGTGCACATGTCTCAGTGTTACACACTTGCCTGCTGCACTGAAGCTCATCCATTATTGCTGTTATGAGGCAGTTTTAATGCTACTTTGGGGTTCTGGTAATTTTAAGGCCAATTTGCAAAGATGGCTGATGAAATCTGTTTCATAATTAGCAAGCTCCATACAAAGCATCCCTCCTTTCCCCGAGCACCATCTGAGCATGTGCCCGGGGGGAGATATGGAGAGTTGTGCTCAGGAGAATAAGACCTGTTTTGTACAAATTTGCATTCAGAACAAATATCAGCCTTTCAGAATCTCAGGCAGCACGGAACACTGCAGCACTGACACTTTCTCAGAGCCAGCACTTGGCACCTTGGACTGCAGGAAAGCCGAGGAGCCGCGCTCCGACCCTCTGCAGGAGGAACTAGGAAGAGCCAACAATTAAACTGGAAGATAATAAGCAAACATCCTCGTTTTGCCACGGAAATTAAACTTGCAAAACCTCTGGAGGTCCTTAACAACTTGCCCACTAGGATTCTTAAGCAGTCATGGGATCTGTAAATCTTGGGAAAGCCGTGAGAAATCATCTGGGATGTGGTTTCCAAAAAGCATCACTCCTGGCATAATGGAATCAGCAAGAACTGTGTTCAGCCAGTATTGAGAGCTTTTACCCATGAAAACAGGGTAATATTTATGTATAGGATGAAAGTGTCATTAAGCTTACGCTAATAATGCTTTTAAACTCCTTCCCAGCCTCAGGCAAGAACAGACACACTTCTGATTACACCAAATAAATAGTAATCAGTAAAATTAATTTGCCAAACATATAAAGTGCATCTGCTGAAGCACTTCCACATCTTTCTCTGGCAAGGACTTCCCACCAAGCTGTCTGTCAAACGTGGCTGTAGCCTCGTCTAAGCCCCCTCTCATCCCCTGTGTGATCTGTCTGCTCTTCAGCCTGTCTGCTTTCAGCCCTGTCCTCATCTAAGTGATGTTTGCATTTATTTCTTTAAAACTTTCACACGTCCACTCATGCTGTTAATGCATCAAGCTGGGCATTATATACAACACTCAGTTCATTTTCCTAAAAAGACCAGAGAACAGTGAGCTGAAAAGTTGGCAGCAATTACCAAAATCTATTTTTTAACATGTCTTTTGTTTCTTTCCCATGTTTTGGAAAACTGAACTACTATTTCCAATCATTCTTACGGAACTCTTTTGCACTAAAGCAACATAAATAACTGCAAATGCATCCCTACAAAATGAAACTGACTATAGGATGCTGGTAAGACAGATGGCAAATCCTATAAAAGCTGTTAAAAAGCTACAGGATATTGAAGTCACATTGAAATCAACACAAAAAACCTCTGTAATTAAATGGGACAATGATGGCAGCCCTAATACCCTTGATATAACAGACCAGTTGGTTGAAAATAACTTTTGGGGTTACCTTGAGACAACAAAGGTCAAATTTCAGGTCTGTCTCTGGCACAGATTTTCTGGAGGACCTTGCACATGTCTGAGAGGATCCTCCCCCCTGGCAGCTGGGACTATCTCAGCTGAGCCCTTACCTGTGCCAGCCAATGTGAAGAAGGATATAAAACAGCTGCTATTTAAACCTCCCCACTGATTGTGAGTGGAGAGACCTGGGGTTGTTCCTGGGAACATCACAGCCAGAGGCAGGATGCGACAGGAGGCTTTGGCAGGAGGCAGGAATGAGAAACTACACATATTGTACTGTAATTTTTCCCTCAGCACAGCTGTCTCCAGGCTGCACATCTGTGCAAGTGTTGAGATACTGCATTATGAATGGCCACAGCAGCCTTGAACTCAGCATAAGCCCATGGAAGTCCCAGGGAAGCCCCACAGAGCCCTGACCCACCACAGCTGACCTGGCAGGAGGAACCTTAGGAATTAAAAGCCATCCAATGCTACCAGAGTGCACTGACAATCTTCGTTCCTTTGTGCTTTACCCACAGTCCAGTTTAATCCACTGGTTAAATCCACCGAGAGGAGTGATTTAACCACCCACCTCTCAAAGTGTTCCCTGCACAAACGAGTGAAAGACAGAGAGTTCATCAGGCAAAGCTGTGATGGCAACTGCAGAGCTACTTTAAAATATAAACACAACCTTGAACTTCAACATAAACAGAACTTAAGCAGAGGCTTGAAGTTCTTTGCTGAATCAATATATCAACACCATTATCTTCACATCTAAGAATACTGAGCCCGATTGTTTCCTCGCTGATGTTTGCATAACCAACAAATCCAAGTCAAGGGAGTTTTCTATTGATGCCAGACTGATTATATTTTTAGTTCTGTCAACAAGCTGACAAAAGACCTCGGGAAAGTCCTGTAATGATTCTGTGCCTTAGTGCCTTTCTTTCCATACAATTAGCAACACCTCCTTCACAACAGGGTTTCAACCTATATTATGTTTGATGGGCTCTGATGGAAACCTCTACAAAACATGCAGAGCTCTTGAACAAATGTCCAGACTATTTTATGTGAAAATGGGGCTGTTGAGGTCAGCTGGCTGATTTGAAAGACTTAAAAAACTCTGTGGTGGAGAAAGAATGGAAAATGAAGGACATGAGTTGAAAAGTCCCTGACAGTTTCCTCTCAGACAAGGTGGACGTAGTCCAAAAATTCTTTATACTTTCTTTTCCTCTCTGCTCTCCCAGAGGTGGGTTTCTATTGTGTATGTGTTGAATGGTAGGTAGATGGGCTGCCTTTGTGGTCAGAGGAGGGAGGGAAGGGGAGAGGGAGGGAAGGATTTCCTATTGCAGAACAAAGCTGAGTTATTGATAACAAAGCCCACAAACGTGCTGACTGTTAGGAAATGCTGCCTGAATTCTGTGCATGTGGGGTTTTGCACAAACACTTAAAATTTTGGGAATTTATTTGAATTCAGAAATACTGTCCTTTCTGGACATCTCTCCCTGGTGCTCAGAAAAAAGGAAAGAAGGATCTTTTTCCTTTCTTTCTCCCTATGTCACTTTTCAGTAAGCAAAAATAATAATAATGAAAACCAAAACAGGCTGAAGTAGGGATTAGGATCTGGAAGAAATTGTGAACTGCAGGCTGTTCTTGCAAGTTGACAAACTGCTCTGAACATGGAAAGATGCTGTTCCAAAGTGCACTCACCATTAGTATGTCTGCTGTGATAGCCCAGTTTGAAAACAGAAGAGTTTCTCCGATAAAAATGCAAATCTGTTGTAACAAAACACACAAAAAGGAGAAGATTTATTCACTTGACATTCAGAGGAAAAATAACCTGTCACAAACTTTCTTTTGTTGCTTATATTTCTCATACCTACACAACACACTCCTTGTTGCTGTTGTGGTTTATCCTGACTATTAACAAACCATGGACTTGTATCACAGCTCTAGAGGGCTGGCCTGAAATGTTGTTATTGTAAACTAAGTTTATGATCTACAGAGCAGCTAAATTAAAGGCTGACATATTTGATTTTAGAAGAACATGAAAAACCAGCATGAAGAGACAGCCCCAGGCTTGCATACCTAGAATCATAGAATTGTTGAGGTTGGAAAAGTCCTTTAAGGATCATCAAGTCCTAGGCACTATTCTAGTACACTATATGCACTAGTAATGCACTATTCTTTTCCAGAAAAACAGTTAGAAAAGGCAAAAAAGCCACAACTCCCCAAAGTACAGCCATTTCTGTTCCTGGGAGCCAAGTTATTGCTCAGCTCTGTAGTAAACCAGCTGAGGTTCTCTGTAGAGAACTGGGGAGGATCCCTTCCCTCCCTGACAGCATTAGAGGGTAATATCTGCCCAGTCAAGACTGGAATTCAGTATGGGCTTTGCAACATCAGTGTATTGTGGTGAAATACAATCCTTGGCTCTGTGGAGATGGTCAGCAAGAGGCATTAAAAGCCACAGAACTGCAAGAGTGGCGGTAGTGACATGATGTGACCACTGCCACTGTCTTTCCCACACAGCAGTTGAGGTTGCCTAAACCCCTCAGACCATCCTGCCACTGCCAGGAATAATTTGCTTTATTTAGCAAGTCTTAAGCATTGACCTACAGAAGCTTCCTCTATTTGTTTCTAAAATTGTCTTTGTTTCCCAAATATTTTCTCTCCATATCCCCTTTTTCTGTGACTGGATCTGCTTCCTCTGCGTTGGTGTCCAAGCCAGTAATT
>WAAG01010241.1:92979-110526 GCA_013390105.1 Tichodroma muraria | reverse complement strand
GTCCGGGGGGCCCTGGGAGAGCCTCCGTCGCCCACCCCGGAGCCTGCCGGGGCCCGCGGCGCTGCGCTCCCCTCCCGCCCGGCGCGGGGTCGCACTGGAGGCCGTGGGTGGGAAGGGGTGTGCCCGCGGCTCTCGCCCTGCCACGGCGGCTTGTCACACGTCCAGCCGCACACGCGGTCGCGTTTATATGTCTTGGCCGCGGGCCCCGCCAACCGATCGCGCCCGGGGAGCACGAAGAGGCTGTTGCCGCTCCCTGCAAGTCGATTCTTGCAGCTCTTATTTGCAGGAGACAGAAAGCAAAAGGTGTCGAGACGCCCCTTCTCCCTCCCCGCAGAGTACACGCAGGCCCCCAGTGCGGCTGCGGGGCTGACAGGCGCCTCGAGGGCCGGGGCGGGGTGGCGAGACGTGGGATGACACACTGGGCAGCTTTCCTGCTCCTTCCCCTGGAGGGCTTCGGCTTATTTCACACGGTTCCCCGAGTAGTGTGTGTGGCACCGACTTTCCCCTCTCCTTTTCCTCTCCTGCCTTCAGGCAGAGCCTCCTCGAGCAGCAGACAGGCGATGTCAGCTGGCCCGAGCACAAGTGATGCCGCGCTGTAACAAACCCGTGTGCCGGGGCTGCTCAGGCGCGGGTGCAGCGGCGGGACACACTACACCGGTTTCTAACGGGCTCTTCAGTCCCGTCCCAGCAGCGGGGCAGACCGGCCCCGTTTGAACCCCGAGCCTGTCCACCTGACAAGGCGCCCGCCGGCAGCCGCAAGAATCGGGCCGAGCTCCGCAGGGCGGGGAGCACCTGCGCTCGCCGGCCGCGACCTCGCTCGGCCGCCGGGTCGCGGTGCTGCAGCGAGCCCGCCACTGCCGGCATGGCTCCGGGGGACTCGGCCTCGCCGCCCGTGCCCAAGCACAGCTCGGGCTCTCAAAGCGACCCTGGGAGCAGCTGCGCGCTCACCTCGCGCCCGCAGCTCTGCCCGTCGGCAGCTCATGACCCTCAGACTCGCTCCTGCCTTTCATGAATCGCGTCTCGCGATGGACCCTGTTCCGATGATTTTAAGTGCGACATCAATTTTCGTAACCAAGCGTGAGCCCGGGGGGCTGGCAGATCCCGAACGTGCATACCCGGGGCAGCCGGCCTCTCCCATCGGGGCGCCCCGGGCTTCGGAGGCCCATGAGCGGATTTCTAGTTCCTCTGCCCGGCCACGGGTCCCTGCTCCCCCACCCGTGACAGACTGATTGCGGGTTGAGGCAGTCCAAGACGCAGAAACGTATTTTAACCGAGAAGTAAATTAGCTCTTCGAGGAACTATTAGATTTACATATATATATATATATATATATATATAAATTATATATTTCTGTATGTCTCAGTTAGAATACGTTTCTGCATCTTCGCCTAGAGCCATATAACCAATCCCTTATCTCCCGTCCGCGGAGGAACGTGTGCCCCAAAACGCGGGCTGCACGATTTCGGTCACAGAAAGGAGGCCCCTCAATTCTGCACTCAGCCGCGGAGCAGCGTATGCCCTCCCCGGGCACCCCCTAAGACGCACAAACGAAAGGGCGAAGGGCTGAGGCCCACAGGAGAGACCCTCTCCAGGGTTTCCCTCCCCGCGCAGCCCCCGGCGGCTCCCCGGCGGCTTCCTCCCCGCAAGGCGACGCAGCAGCCGGAGCCAGCTGTGCCCGCCGTCGGGGCCGGGGCTGCCGGGCTTCTTTCTGCCGGCCACCCATGCTGCTGCCGGCGCTCCCCCTCGCAGGCATTTCCGCGGCGAGGGCCGGTGCAGGTGTAGCAGCACTGCCGCGTGTGTCATCACCTCCGCCAAATGGCGCATTCCTCCCTTCTCACTCCTAAGCCTGGCGCGTAGCTCTTTGGCAGGGCTCGCTCGCTCGCGAAGGACACTTGACATCCGAGGGTCTTGTTTGGTTTTTTTTGACAGCCCCACCAAGAGGGATTTCGGATGAACTCCAGGGCAGAAGCTCAGCCCAGCGCTGGGAGCGGCGGTCGGGCCGAGCAGCAAAGGTGAGCGCGCAGCCCCTTGCGCGGCTACTTGAACGTTTGACACAAGGGCAGGCAGGGGCTGTCGGGTTCTCCCCTCTCCCCTCTTCTAGTTAAGCCCTTTTTGGGACATGAAACAACTACCTGAAAACGCAGGAACACCCCCCTGGCAGCTGTACGCTGTAGCTGCGGTTGAGCGGAGAGCTGAGGGCTTATCGGCACCCACAGAAATGCTGCAGCCAGGGGAATGCAAGTAACGGGGGCGGGCAGCGAGTAGAGGAGCGCGGAGAGCCCTTTCAGGAGAAGGCGCGGGGATCCCGGCAGGGCCCCGGGGAGCGGCCCGATCCGCCGGTGCCCCCGGCTGGGCCTGCGCCCCGCCCGCCGGCGCTCCCGGGGCCGGGCGGCAGCCGGACAAACCNGAAGGAGCCGGCGGAGCCGCTCCCTGCCCGGGCCTGCAGCCGCTCGCCGGGGTAGGGGAAGCAGGAGGGGAATTAAGAGTGGAGGGGGCTCACGGCACCTTGCCCGTGTCCCGGCCTGCTGCGGCGGGGAAAGGGCTCTCGTTTTCTGCACGCGAGGGCAGAGCAGCCCCGGCCACAGCCCGGCCCCGGTGCGGGAAAGCCGGGAGGGAGGCGGGCAGAGCGGGACTCAATTCCGGCCGCGCAACCCCGCTAAGAGAGGCTACCCGAGAGACGCTTAAAACGGGGGGTTCGCCGCTGCCAAGCCAGAGAGGGCTCCCCTTCCCGACCTGATCACGGGAGCCCCCGCCACAGCCCCGTGCCAAATTCCCACTGCGCCGCGCTCAGCCCGTTCGCGGGTGGCAGCGCCGGGCGGAGCGAGCGCGGCGAGCGGCGGGGTCTCCGCCGACGGGACACGGGGCACGGTGCCACCCCCACGTCTGGCCCCGGCAGCCCGGACGAGGGTTCCCACGAAAGCCGTGCCTTCAGCTGAAGCGCTGATAAGACTCGAGTAGCCCGAGAGGTTTGGGTTTTCTTTTCTACTCACCCTCTTCAGGCAGCAGTACCTGGAAGGTCTGGGGTTGTTTTGTTCGAAAGTGCGGCAGCCCTCCTCTCCCGAAGGTTGTTTTTATTTTTCCTTTTCTCTTGGCGAGAAAACGCGTCTCCGGCGGGGAGCGCCGGTCCGCCTCTGGCTCGGAGAACTCCGCTCCGTTCGGCCAGCGCAGCCCGCCTGCAGGCACCGGGGCAGAGTTCTCGCCTCCCGCACCGAGACCCTTACAGGGACGGGCGACACAGCCCCGTTGTCAGTCCTGCGGCTCTTATTCCGTTCTGCTCCCCGCCGCGCCCCGGCTCCCGGGGACGGACACACGGCTGGTGCCTCGGAAGGACGCACCTTTCGGGACTGTCGAGCCCCAGCATGTTGAGGCCGTACCGACGTTACCCGCACTCTTTCGGTTCACGTAGCAACGACACGGACACGGATGTAAGAACGGCCCCAGGCGCGCCTTGTTCCCATCCCCGTTTCCCCGAGGAACGGGACCCGCGGCGGCGCGGGGCTCCGGGAGCCGGGGAGGGCCGGGCGCTCTCGGTCCCCGCTCCGTCCCCCCAGCATTTTTTCCTTCGGAACAGCCCGCAAAGAGGCCAGGACAAGGCAGTCAACATGTTACCGTTTCAAGCATTACTAGTTTATTCCTTTTATTTTTTCTTTCTTTCTTTTTCTTTTTCTTTTTCTTTCTTTTTCTTTTTCTTTTTTTTTTAAATGTTGTTTTCCCAGGTACTACTGATCCTTAAGATCGTGGAGTGTTTTTCCACATAACAAACTCAGAAAAACTAGGGTACATGTTAAACGCGGAGTGTGCGGGTCTGTCTCGCACCACGGCGCTCATGAGAGTTAACGAAATGTACTGCGGAAAATAAAATATCCTGGCCTCAATGAAAATTCATCTGATTTAATCTATTAAAAGGCTTAGACGGCGGCGTTTTCCTGCGGTACGGACGCGGGAGCTCCGTGTTCCCTCGGGCGAAGGGAGCGGAGGTGCCCCGGGACGCGGCTGCTCCAGCGCCAGCGGGCAGCTCGGACCGGGACGGGCCGTGGCCGCAGCCGCCCCGTTTCCTTTCCAGAGCCCGTTTCGGTCCTTTTCGAAATGACAGCTAGAGGCAGGGCTCGAACCTGGAGGTGCTTTTGTCGGCACAGCACAGACTACCAGGTGTAAAACCTTTGCAACCTCAACGCGACCATTATGTGCATGTCCCTGCCTTTAGACCCTAAACTCTGGCTTGGAAAAGTTTGCATTTTCAAAACCTCACCTCTCACTTGGCCTGCAAATCACCTCGCTCATCTAGGGACACCACAAACACACACAATTCCACTTCTCCCTCTGTTCAGGATTCCCAGCAGCACAGTCCCGAACATTTCATAAACGCTCTTTAATTATATTACTCAGCGTGTGATGCCAGAACAAGGAAATATTCACCTGGAAAGTGTCTTCTTCTGCATGAATGACTCTCATTGTCAAAACCTTGAGCATATATAGGTGCCTATATGTTCTGCAGTGGAGAATTTAGTTTCTCATTTATACTGTACAGCTAAAAATTTGGGTAGCTTCAGGCTTGTTTTTACAAGCTCCCAGCTGTACAAGGATTTCTGTTTTTACAGGAAAAACTAAGCAATCTGTAGACCATGATGGCTGTACATCCATAATGTGAGATTCATGAGGAACAGAGCAACTTTATTATGATCTGGACTGAAATCACATTGAATAAAAGCCCATCTAACAGAGCCTGAGGGGAAGAGTCACAAATGGGCTCAATTCTCTACCAAATCCAATGGGAGTGAAAGGTTTTAGAATCTGGAGAGACTTCCCTCTTCAGCTGACATTCTGAAGATATTTTCATGATCCCATTTAATTTTGAGCCTATTCCTGTTGCCTCGATATCAAAGAAATCTATCTCACAAGAAAAGACAGCCCCAGCCCTTTTCCCTCATCTATTCCTGCTTTCCATCTCTCCTCTTCTCAGCTTTTCTTCTGCAGCCTGAGCCTGAGTCTTCACTACAGTATATTTGTTTATGCTTAGAGAACAGGCCTGGAGGAAAACAAACTCTGTATTTCACCCCAACATTTGGTAGTTCCTTTCTTTCATCTGCAAACACAGCCTGATCCGGGGAAGGTTCTTGAATTCACACAACCGGTTACATGATGAAATGCAAACAGTTTCTTGTGGTATTAAATGGCAGCCCGCAGCAGAGTTCAGGTTGGCTATTATGGATTCACTAGTTAGGGCTCTGCAGGATAATCCTGTGTTGCTGCCATCCTGCAGTTCGTGGCCTACAGCAACGCTGCCGAATGCTGCAAATAAAAACAAACAAGGCAGCCTCTGCTTTTCAGACAGGGTAAAAATTATGTCTTTTTAGGAAGCTCGAAGCAAGGAGTGTTTGTATCAGTCTGACAGCCTCAAAAGCAAGCTGCTCCTTCTAGCACTTCAAAATTGATGCTTATTTTTCTACAAAGCATGGGGAGGGGGAAAGAAAAGGAAGGATAAAAAACCCAAACCATACAAGTCCACTCGTGTCCAGATCACCCCGAAGTTGCAAA
Organism: Tichodroma muraria; assembly: GCA_013390105.1. Classification (NCBI taxonomy): domain Eukaryota; kingdom Metazoa; phylum Chordata; class Aves; order Passeriformes; family Sittidae; genus Tichodroma; species Tichodroma muraria. The sequence goes on along the minus strand of WAAG01010241.1, from coordinate 104,991 downwards.
TTAATGGCATTGCACAACAAAATTAGAGCCAAAGCAGGAGTCTGCCATTGATGCTGCAGATATCCATGGCTTAACAGATCATTTTTAGGTAACAAAAAATTCTGCATGCTTGTTCAGACCATTTGAAAACTGCTTAGTTAAATATTGAAGCAAGGAAAATGATGCGAATTTCAGATTTTTCAAAAAAAAAGAGACTTCAAGAAAAATTCTTCCAACCAACCTAGAGACATCAATGAAAACTTGCTTTCTATTACTTCTCTGAGAATGTGGGTCCCAAACTATAATCATGATGAATTTATATGATTTCTCTGAATTTCTTTAATCTACCCAAGTCTGTTTCCATAAAGGGTCTGTTACTGCATTGAAGCAACAGTGTTTGAAAAGGTTACTCAGGTTAGAAGATGAAATGCCTAAATTTAGGAGACAAAGATCCACCAACACAGTATAACAATGTGACTGGATTGTTAGTGATGGGGAGAAGAACAATCCCTCACCTGATACAACTTTGCTGAGAAAGGCCATTTTAGGGAGAAGTGGTACTGGCAAAGCTCTTTCAGTCTGGAGAGGCTGCACCACAGGCTTGGGCTGAAGGGAGCTCTGGCACTGGACTGCTGCCTAGTTGTGTCCATACTGGAAGCACTTTGCTGTGGGAGGTTTTGGGGATACTCCTGCTCAGTCTCGTGTTGGAGGCTCCCAGTCCCACAACAGAGCTGACCAGCTGGGGACATGCTTGCACATGTTTGCAGCTCTGCTGGTCTCAGGCTGAGTGAGCAGCTCCTGCTGACTCACCCAGACCACTGCATTTGGGCAGCTCGTCTGTGGCCTAAGAATTCAAGTTTTGTCTTTAGCAGCTCCTTGAGAGTTTGTGCAAGGCACGGTCAGCGCTCTCTGCCCACTCTCTGCAGGCTCATGCAGAGGAGGTGCTGTCCTGGGAGAAAGCCAGCCAGACACAGCTACTGGTAAAGATCTGTAAAGTCCATGTGTATACTCAGACTTTGCCATCTACCTTATCACCATGTAAGTCATGCTCCTCTTCCATTTCTGAGCAATGCAGAAGCAGTTGAACTTGGTTAAAGCTAAGCAGTCATGTCCCAGGGTGTTCCAGAACTTGCAGAAGGGGCTGTATCAGTCAGGAACAGGGTGCTTTTGTTTTGAATAGTCTGTCCACATCTGGAATGTGTGTATATATTACCTACCCAAACAATTTGTGAATAACTCCCTGTACATACAAGTTTCTCCCCATCTGCTTGCTGAACAGAAGCCCTGGCTGCAGCACCCAGAGAACACCCTGCCAGATCCAGAGGGCAGAGTTGTGGTGAGGGAGGGCTGCCATGCCCTGCAAGGAGCACCTTCCTCCTCTTAAAGACCTGGAGGGTTCAGGAGGAGTACATGGCATGAACTGCACCTGTAAAACCGTGCTTTTTCCCAAGATGCCCAGTCAGAGTGATGGACTTGACAAACCATTCCCTCCTAACTCCAGCTGTGCCTCTCCCAAGTACATGCTGCACTTTAAAACAATTAGAAGCACAAATTTGTTTCCTTTTAAATGCAACTACTGTGCTTCTACAAAGATTATATGATTGCAAGATAAATATCTAGGTTTGATCTGAAAACAAATCTGTTTTGTTGGATCAAACCACGTCATCTCTAGAGAACCAGGTTAAAAGAGATGTGATGAAAGTAATTCTCTTCTTTCTGGAGAAAAAGAGCTAAGCTTTAGCCAAAGTCAATTTCAGATCACATACAGTCTCCCCCCAAAACTTGAATGCATAACCTGAAAGCACACACTCACTGGAGATAGAGGTGGTGGTGCTGGTAGAAGGCGGATCTGATCCTCAGACGCCTCTTAGCTCCCTTCACTGTCCCAACCAAAGAGTTGGAAGCACAACACAAACCCAAAAGACTAAATTTCCCTTTGTGGAAAGAACAAAAATTTTGAAGAAGCTGAATATTTCAGTTTAAGCTTGGCCACCTAAATTCTAGTTGATTTTTGTCTGCACAATCACATTGAGGTCTTTTTGTTTATCTCCGTCTTGTTCCATCTTGTTTCGACCTTCTGAGTATGAGAACCTGAACTGGGAATCTACCAAACATGGGAATTTGCATGACATTTCCAGCTTGTGCTATTTTGACCTGGCCAGAAACAGCAGATCAGAGTTGCTTGCAGTTTTCCAGCATTTCTCTTGGTCACAATGAGAACAAGGAAATGCAGAGCAGACCAAATAAAAAAATAATTAACCAAACTTTCTTAGACTCTCAGAAAGGACTTGGTTCAAATCCAGTTGAAATGTAGATGGAAGTTCAGCCTGCACATTTTATTACAGTTTGTTTATATACATATAATTTAATCTCTTTATTTATACATATAATTTTATCTCTTTAAAAGATTTTCCTTTTTTCATCCAGTTTGTAGCTATCCCTTGCAACAAAGAGAGACCCATTATGAGAATAGCTGTCAGGAGAAGTTAAGCTGTGTATCAGTCTTCATCTGCCTGGTGTCATAGGTGATTCATACAAAGCATGAAAGAACATTATTTGCACAGAAAATCATGTGCTACATGGCTGAATATTGTATTGAGCCAGTTCTGTTTGATGGCTTCATGTGGGGCTGAACTCTGGTACTGCCACTGAATATGGAAGCAGGTATTGCACTGAGTGCATGTTAAGTCTCCACCAGATATTTGTAATAGCAGTTCAAAAAATTAAAGTTTATTATTCTCCCATGGTTCATTTTTCATGGGCAGGGTGAAACAGTTGAGTGATTTAAAGCTCTGATTTTAGCTGACTTCAAGCAATGGCAGAGGAAGTGAAGGGGTTTGGCTGTTTCATCTTCAGAAGGCTTTTACCTTGAGTGATGTGGTAGCTTTTACTGCTTTGCGTGTCCCTGCACCCTTCCAGAGAGAGCTCTGAGGATGGGCAGTGTGTACCAAGAGTCGAATGCATGGCTCACACTCCAGTGAGGAGAGCTCAGCTTCACCTGAGAAGTTAATTAATCAACAGTTACAACTCTTCCTATAGTTGATGTTATGACTGGAATACTATACAGGGTTTAAGCAGCATGTCACCCACCTTTTGGGCAATTCAAGTGTTTTACAAGCAGCATCATTGCTGGAAGGTATAAAACAAAGCTTTACTTGCTACTGGATCCTCCATCAGCCATTTCATGTCACATTTTTGCACATGTGGTTTCTCAGAATGAGGTAATACACAGGATCTTTAAATGCATCTGGGAACTCAGGTTCTAAATCCTGACTGTGATTGCTGATGCCAGACACCTCACTTTGAAAATGTGATGGGGCTTGACAACAAGAAGCATTAAAAACAATGAATGAAGGGCACTTCAGCACAGATTTTCAAGGGAGATATTGTCCCATTGAAACAACAACAAAAAAACACTAAAAAGAGAGAGAGGCAGCAGTCATTTAATGCTACAAGCCCTGAAGAAACGTTCCTGGGCACCACCCCAGGAGCAGGCCCTGCACTGACCTGTGAGCCCTACAAAGCTGTAAAGAGCTGTATGCCTTTTCCTGATTGTGGGGTGACTCCAAAGGGGTAGATATGCTAGGGCTTTTAAAAAGGCTTTCAGAATAATGCAGAGCTACATTTTGGTTCTTTTGAAGCTGAAAAGGAATTTCCCTCATGATCTCGAGGGGAGCAGGATTTCCCCTACTGTTTAAAACTCTGCATAATGAAAAGGTACTTTTCTGTTTCAGTTCTTGCTGTTGGTGAGGTGTTAATCCAGCACTGTCATGGCCTTGCAGCTATTTTGCACATTTGCTGGGAATGAAGAAAAGGAGAAACTACAGTTTATGACCTATTTAAAGCCTAGTTTTTCTAGTAAAACATACATTTACAAACCAACATTTTACAGCCACTTCTGGGATAGAAAATGGAAAAAAAAAAGCACCATCTCTCCTTTCTTGCTGAAGCATCTATCTATGGAGTCTTGCCTGCCTCAGAGACTTGTTACCTTAAAAATACCTATATGGAGGGACTAATGTGGGAGATAACCCCATAGTTCATTGATTCATGAAGCTGGTGTATATATATATATTGAAAAAATATTTTTAGGATGCTCCCCCGTTTCAGACAGACTGTTAGATTTTCCTTAAACCAGCAAAGAACTTTTTTTTTTGAAGAAAAAAAAAAGTGTGGTTTTATAAACGATTATTTTCTGCTGAATAATGTATCAAAAAATCCCAGCCTGGCCTCAGTTTTTCTTTCGAAATACTGTCAATTTTTGGCAAAAATCAAAACTTCCTAACTCTTCCTTTGGGCACAGGTCAGTTTCTTGTTTAAAACTGTTTAGATAAATGATTTCTGATTAGTGCTACACTGGGTCTCTGAAATGTCCTGCTGAAATATTTGTACCTGGGGCAGGAGCTGGGGCTGGGAGCTGGGTTTGAGTGAGGCAGAGGAGATTTGATTGTCCCACATTGCCAGGGAGCAGCTCTGCTGCTTCCCATGCCCGCCATAAACCAGCCCCCATGAAAATGTTGCAGGGAAGCTTTCAATCAGCAGCGAGTTTTGCTGCTATTGAACTGAGAGTCTTTTCAGAGGCTGGTTTAGTGTTTTAAAAGTGATGCTGCTGTGCAGCAGCTCCTGCTGTGGTACCTACAATTATTTGCTGGAGGGGTGGAGGCTGCTCCTGTCTTACATAGTTTGTAAGTGTAACTGATTGGGCGCTCATGGCACAGGTAGTGGTGTTGTTTAGCTGCATTGCTTCCTCTCAGTCTCAGTGTGTCTGAAAACTGGCACAAAAGCCATTTATCAGGATCATATGCCCACCACATGATGGCCATCACATCACCACAATCCTGATCAGATAAAAAAGAAAGGAAAAATAGAGCTAAGGTAGTTTTTTTCCAAATGGTGATAACCATAGTCCCTCAATAGAACTGCTGTTGGTATGACTGAAATCAGCTTACTTTGTGCATCTCATCCATGAAACAAGTATAATAGAAGATTCTTAAGGGCAGGGTGGCTTGTTCCCTCTTACCTCCTTGAATCAATAAGCCACCAGGCTCTCCCACCCTTCTTCCCCTTTCTCTCAAATTTGTTTTCCCAAGCCCTGTTCTGCCGGGGCTGCAAGGCCTATTTCAGCTCCTCAGTGGCTGTGTTAGTCAAACACACAGCAGATGTCAGTGCGTTACAAAACTTGGTCTGAGACTAGAAAGAGAAGTTACAAATGAGAAAGTTAAACGGGAAAGCAAAAATGCAGGGAACTGCAAAGCTCTGAAGCCATGGAGGAGGTCACCCCTCCGTGTTTGACACATCTTGTTAACCACTAACTCTGACAGTATTACTGCAATTTTCCAGCCTCTCCTGTTGAATCCTTCTAAAGCCCTTAAATCTCTCACCCACCCAGGTTTCCTGAGAACTACAGCACAAGCTTCCCAGCTGGTTTGGGAAAGTGACGGTAGTCTTGGGCAGTCTGAAAGTAGATGGTAAATGGAAAGTCTGGGTAGTCTTTCCCCTTTTGCACAATTTAGCCCGTGGAAGTGCAGCAGAGTGGAACAAACTGAAAGCACCTCTGCTACTCGCTGCTCCTGTAACCAGAGATTCTCTCCCTGCTTCAGGAAAGCCATCCCTAAGCAAAATATCTCCCTGGCCAGGGTGTCTTGGCTGAACCAGAGATGGGTCGTTGAGAGTCAAGCCACGAATACCCTAAAGCAGACCTCGATCCTCCCAGCTTCGCTGGAGTCGCAGCAATCCAGGAACAAAAGACAGATCCAATTAAAGGCCTCCCTTGTTTCCCCTGGAAAAATAAACAGCAGCTCCCCTGGCCGGCAGAGAGGGCTGCAGGAGTGTGGAGGGACCCTTGGGCGATAAGGACACACTCAGGAAGCCCAGCACACACACCGCAGCCCAGGGGCTTCCTCACTTTGTGCGCAGCTTCCCCGCAGGACACGGAGCATTGTGTGGCCGCAGAGAGCCGCGGCTGCTGCGGGCAGCTCACACCCAGATGCCCCGCAGGAAACTGCTCAGGGCTACTTCTGTTCTGGGAGAAGTAAAGCAGAATGTTTATCTTTCTTATCTCACATAGGAAACCTATGGGAAATGCTATGCCGTATTCTCCACTGTTCTCCTGTCATATAATTATAATGCATTACACGAAGCAAAATCTTCTGGAAAATCAGCAGGGCTGATGAGAAGACAATCCCTTATTAGAAGGCACTTTTCTTTCCAAATTCTGCTGGGCTCACGTGGGTAGCCGTTGGTATAAAAACAAAAGATGAGCTAAGTGTTTATGTCAGGAAAACACAACGCACCCGGAGTGTCCCATGGCATTAGGAAAGTAACTGTTACACAAGGCAAATCTCTTTTCCCCAGATAATGAACCTAGGCCAGATTTTTTTCAGACTTCAAAGAAAGAACACAGTAGGGCCTTTCCACTGCCAAATGGCTAAGTGGAATAAAAAAAAAAAAAGTGATTTTGCCGTTAAATACTTGGTATCAATTCAAGAGGATTTTTTTTTTTTTTAAATAGTGATGCTATTACATTCTATACTGGAAAAGGGTAACTTAGAATTTCAAAGGCTGTAATCAGTCACTGGACAAGGAGCCATGCATACAAGGCTGCTGCACCACAACGCAGTTTGCAGCATTTACAATCCCAAACCCTGCTAGGATATATTCTATGTGTTAGTAAGGTCAGCACAGATTACACTGAACTAGCATCTAACGCCTTCCATTCTGCCAACAGAATTTTCCCTTGAAAATTTACTACAAAGATCACAGTATTCCTCTAAATTCCACTGCTTTAGATTAAAATAAGGCTCTGAAATAATTGGGAAGGCTGACACGAACAACATCTCTAAGGAACTTTCGTTTTCTTAGGTAAATGCTTAATGAAAATTTGATGAAGAGGATACTGAGACTATGGAAGAGGTTGGTAACAAGCCCAGGTCTCCAACAACACAGTCACTACAAAAACTTTAGATTTTGAGGAATAGTTACCAGATCTAGATAGGAACCAAAGCCCTTTGGAGGAGAATAAAATCCTCACTGGTTTCCATTTCTGCAGCAGTAACTCTTCAGAACTGCCTACAGACACACACTCAGGAAATTATACTGAATTAGTGTTTAAAGTGGATTAATTAATTGGCCTCAGCCCCCAACTTACTCACAACCACGAGCTTTTTGGTTAACTAAGTTAAAAGCTGTTTAGAGTACTCAAATTCTGAAAGGAATTTCTACATAGGATTTTAGTCCTGCTAAAGTAATTTGTTTTAAATTCCCATCTTCACTTAATTTGTTGAGGTTTTTTATGCCTTCCTATGTAAATGGGTGCTACAGCAACACAGAAAAAAGGAGTTTGGATAAGCAATTTTGTCATTTTTAAATTAAACAAAGAAAATGTTTTATCTCAGCAAATACTTCAGGATCACTTCATGAGGGTTCTACGAGCAAACTCTGAGAATGTTAGCTGCTTTTTGAAGCAAATGCCAGTACAGCAACAATAAACTTCTGACTTCAGAGTGTTCTCTGCAGGTATTTGGTCCCTGGTTTAACACCTGAAACTGTTTGCAGGTATCCCAGGATTTTCAGTAGTTTAAGTGAACCTGAATGATGTCACCCAAAGAATAAATGTAACAATAAAATAAGAAAAGATAAAAATAATGATGATAAAGTAAGGTAAGCCCTGCCCAGGCAGCCCATGGGGGGCAAGGGGAGCAGGCAGCTCAGCCCTGGTGCTCTCTCCACAGGGTCCATGACATGGACATTTTCCTCCTAGTTGTCTACAACCAGTTTTATAGGAAAACAGCCTTGTTGGTATGGATCCTTAAGCAATTACTGAAGTGCACTAAATTCAGCATTATCAGCTAGTTTTGTTAAGGATGGTATTTTTATTTTCTAGAAAAATACATCTCTTGTGGCTTCTTCTCTCAGCTGCTTAAAAAGAAAGGACTCATGCTGATTAAGGTCCACTACCTGTCAGCTGGATTCAAGCTTAGGTGGTTTGTAACACCTCACCCTAACAGGAGCACCCTCAAGGTGTGATTTTAACTTTATACTCCTTTTTGTCGAGCTGGCATCTATGTCCAGAGAAAACCACTCAGAGAGAACAGCAGTGTAGGTGTTGTTCCCTAACCGAGCTCATTTCCCATACATAGTGAAGGTGCAGTGGCCAAACCTGACCAAAAATAGGATTTAGCCCCCTACTCCCACTGGAAAAAAAACCTCCTCAAAAAGATGCACAATTTTTCTGTGAATTTCTAACTTCATTGTTTATTACTTTCCAATGGTTAAATTCCCTGGGAAAAGGCACAGCAAAAGGCAGCCAGCCCTTTAGTGATACACTGCTGCCACTGTGTTCCCCTGCATTTACAGCACAATTCAGGGAGCTGAAAAAGAACAACCCCCACGTTATTATTAGGTAATATTTTACTAGATAATTATAATTACTATTATTATTAGATTTCATCTACATATTAGTTTTCCTCTTCCTATTCCTTGTTTGAGAGGAGGGTTACACACAGACACCCCAGCCTTGGGATAATATAATGGATAATATTATATAAATACAATATAATAGATAAATAATGACAATAGAAAGGTCTGTCCCAGAGCCTGCACTAATAGTTAGAAGAGCTGGAGTTAATATACAGTTTAGTACCTGAAGGAGGAACTTGACACATAGAAAGGCACCTTTAATTGGCAGTGTTTTCCAGCTGGATATGCTTTTTTAAAAAGAATGTAGGCAGAACTAGAAGTCAGAAGAAAAGGTGTGCCACATTTCCTGGATATTCAGTACTCTATAGAAAGATTTCACTGGAGCCTTAAAAGCAGTATTAAGACAAACAAAAAGAAAAGAGTTTCTGTGGGTTAAACATCAATATAACATTTCTTTTATCTCAAAATAATATACCCTGGTCAAAAAGGTCTTTAAAATGCAACAGAATTTATTATGGAAATGTTACTTTTTGACTATGCTATAACAAAAATAGTATTTGCTGCCTTTCAGTGCTATGTATACAACCTGGGATGAGGAATATGGAAAACAGAAGCACTGAATTTTTTTACTGTCAGCTGTACTCCTGCTCAAACCAGGGATTCATTACAAAGCTGTGTTCAGTGGGCGTTAAAATGTGTGAGTGGAAGCAAGCAAATATTCCTATTTGTGAGACAATCACAGTGCAGCACAGAAACGAACAAGGGGGGAAAGGGCTGGAGAGCCTCTGTAATGCTAAACCCTCAGAGCAGTCTGAGTTCTGTATGCTGTGGGTCTGGGCTCCGTGAGGCACACAGATCTCTGTGGGGTGGGTCTGGGGCTCCATGAGGCACACAGCTCTCTGTGGGGTGGGTCTGGGGCTCTGAGAGGCACACAGATCTTTGTGGGGTGGGTTTGGGGCTCCGTGAGGCACACAGCTCTTGCCCAGGCAAGCCTGGACCAGGACTGGGCTGCACTGAGCACTGACCTGTCACTCATTGTGAGAACAGAATTTGCTTTGTAAGGATTGACACATCTCCCAATGTGGAGAGCTCCTGGTGCCAGGAATTTTTAGATAAGGACAGAAGTTAAGAAGGAGCTCCTTTCCATCACACACAGCTCCTCCAGTCCCTCACACGCCTGCCAGTAAAGGTGGGACTACAGCTCACCTGCACTTGCATTAAACCTTGGCAGATCACTTGGCTCCCTCTGGCTTTTCGCAAAGCTGAAAGAGAAACATCAGCTTCACAAAAGCAAGTAGAAATTTGCTTTTGGCTTCATAGGGTTTGGGTTTACACAGGTCTTAGCAGTAACTAAAATTAAAAGAAATTATTTACAAAAATCACACCTCACAATAATGTTCTGAAGTGCAGGAGTTTCATGCATGCAAGTGCCCCAATTGATATTTACAAGGATGTATGACAGCTGCTGTGAAAAGGCTGGATTTTTAGTTTTTGTTTTGGTCTAATAAATATCAATGCCACAAAACTGCTGCCTTCTGAAGAGAGTATTTTAAAAGAACTAAGTAAAACTGGAGCATAATACTATTTGGAGTAATTCAATTTATGCATAGTATATCAGTAAGACATTTAAAAGCTCAAATTACCAGATATTTCTTATTGAAAAATATAATATGTAACACTAAAAGAAGACATATCCAATATTCACATGCATATAACAGAGGTATTCAGCATCAGTTTTTCTTGGGTATGTTATCATCAGAGGGAGAAACAAATCACTTCATTCTCCACTTTTCAAGTGAAAAATTCACCCTTACAGGTTTTAGAAAGCCACACAGAAGGGGTTGTCTGAGCAAACAGGGAGGAACTGCCTGTGAGCAATACAGTTCCATTGAAGTGAGACGGAGAATTGCTGCAGCTTCATAAAATCCTAAATCTGTGCGTGGTTTTGGGTTTCCCCACACACTGTCTCCAGCTGCCTTCTCCTGCTCTGGTGTTTCCTCAAACGACCCAATCATCATCAACCAATTAGTGCTGGAGGGAAAAAAGGGGTTTCTGTCAAACAGAACTCCTTAAACAAATTAGCACAGGTTTTGAGCTGGGTTTTACAACCTATTGCAAAGATTCATGCATCAAATACATTCAAATTTGTGAGACAACAGGAGTGGAAAATTAATTAAATTTATTTACCCCTGAATATAGTGAGACTTGTGAAAATATTGGCAGGAGAAGTGTATAGTAGAGATCCTTATCACAACAGTTCAATCACAGGTGTTTCCCCATATTACTAGATTATCCTTATCCAGAATAAATATTTAATGTTAGTATTAACAAAGAAAAGCTGTAGCTCCAACAACAAGCTCTGTGTATTTAAAGCTCAGTGATGATTATCCACTTTGAAATCAATTCAATAGTGAGTGTTAAACAATTTTACACGAGATGGGTTTTCAAACTGCAGAGAAAAAGTTTCCAGTCCCCAGAGGCGCCACTTCACGAGCCAAGGCTGCAGCCAGGTCTCCCTGCAGGGATCCAGAACATTCAGAACAATGCTCTTGACTGGTTTTTCTTCCCCACAGATGTCTGCGATGTCTCCCCACACACAAGGGTTGTGTTCCTGTAACACATTCACCCGCTGCAGGAGAGGCCAGGGTGCTGACAGCAGCTTTTTGCTCGTGCCTCGCAGGAGGTTGCACTTCACCTCTGGGCACTGTCTCTGCTGCAAAAGCCTCTGCGGAGCTAAAGTGCACCTCTGGGGGAGTGGCGGGGCTGAACCACGGTGGGATGGTTTCACAGCAATCCTCTCGCTGTTCTGGCAGTGACCAGTGCCTGAGGAGTCAGGAGTTAAGGTTTGATCTTGGCAGAGCAGGAGCTGGGAAGGCTCAGGAGACCCCCAACCCAACACCCACAGAGCCTGGGGCACCCCTGCTGCCAGTGACAGTGCTAGATTTTTGGAGGGGTTGTCCCAGAATCCTTCTCATTATGTTATAAACTCCCCAAGTCCACCTAAACACACATTCAGCTCCCATACAAAGTTCCACATTTTTTCCTAATTCTCTGGAGAAAAGTAGCAAAAAATATAGGGTAGCAGACACACAGGCTTCTCCTGCAAAACAGCTCCACTTTTCTTGAAATTCTAACTTTCAAAGCTCTTAATAGCCTTCTCATTTTTCTAACTTTGACATCTCTCTCATGAGTTTCTCCTGACAAGTCTTTTATCACCAGTGTATTCAGGCTTGTTGTTCCACCTGTGCTTGGCACCTTTGCAAGTTCTGCTTACCTCCACCCTTTTATCCACTCTTCTCTTTGCAGCATTCTTGTTCAAAATTTTGTGAGTGGTTTGGAGAGGATGATAATTATCCCCCCCACTGGGACAACTTTGTTAGGGAACCTTGGGTCTCCCAGAGTGCCTCTGTCCCACCCTTGCTATGCTTCTCACACTCTTCCAAAGTCCTTTTCATGCTTTACTCTCTCACTGCTTCTACTCTCCTAATAATTCCCATCCTTCTTTTTTTTTCCTAACCAAGCAAATATCCTTCCTCCAAATAGTCCGTTTCTGGAAAAACCTATCACAAATTGCCTTTCCTTATTCAAAGCTAAAGAACATCCGCCTGGATTTGG
>WAAG01010241.1:50148-92959 GCA_013390105.1 Tichodroma muraria | reverse complement strand
TTGGGACTAAAATAGATGAAAATTTCTTGTATTTTTCACACTATTTTGGTAAAAAGAAAACCCCAAAAATCAAGGCAAAAGTTAAAGACTCTGAAGAAAATAAAGTATGTCTAACAGAACACCATTTTTGACCTGAACAAAACTTTATCAGCATTTTCTTTCAAGTGGCCTGAGCTCCTCTGTGGGGAGAAAACAGGGGCCAAGAATCTGACGAGGTAGTGTGGGAAGGATGTTGGGGATGGAGGTGGGGGCACCCTTGAGAGCAAACCCTCCACTCTTGTGTCCTCCCTCTGAGTGCAGCTCAAGGGACAGGGCCACTCTGGATAGGTAAAGCAGCAACACAGGGCAAGAAACCAGAGCAGAATTCTGCACCAATCCCCCCTCTGAGGGCTCCTTCAGCAGCAATGGTTTCTTTTGAATGTAATCACTTTATCTTGTGGTTATAAATTCAGGCCTGCCTCCAAGCAGCAGAAATCCTTATCAGAGAGAACTCCTTCTGGCTAGAAGCAGTTGGCTAAAGATGACGGATAATGGCTGCACAGTTACTATTGAAATGATAATTTCTACAGAAGACACACCAATATACAACCTGTACCACTTCTTACCTGCATATTTGCTCAGTTTCAAGGCATGACTTCTCCCAATGCTCCCATGGGGTGCAGAGGGTGTGCAGCTCACCCATGCTGTCACCACGGCAGAGGCACAGCCTCGGGCTGGGTGCCAGGCTAACATGATGAGGCCTTAGGATTTTAGCTTTTATATTTTTTCAAATCCTGTACTGCACTAGTGCACAGCTCTAAACTCTGTATAAAGTGTTAGTTAACTGTCCTCACACTTTGGTCAGACAAAACAATTCCTCTGGGCCTGAGATCCAAGGACACTCTACAGCCTCAGGCCTTGAAAAGTATAAACAAAAGTGAATTGGGGAGGAGAAAACTGGGAGAAAATGACTTCATTACCTGAAGCTGTAATTGGGGGATTAACCCCTGGTATGTAAATGGACCAAATTTATATTAGTCTGAAAAACTTGTGACCATCATCCATCTTGGGTGTAGCCCCTTGGAGAGGCTTCGTCTGCCCTTAATGCATCTGAAGGTCCTTCATTAAATATATCCACTTTGATCCTTTTAGGTTTGTCTGGTCTGTGTTTCTAGGGAGGCCTGAATTAGGAACCCGGGAGGCTGCCCCATAGTCCTGGAGCAAACCGGGCTGGAACCCATCCCTGTGCCCTGGAGGGACTGCAGTGGCTCCTGAGGCAGGTGCAGTGGGTACCCGTGCTCTGCAGGGTGGGACCAGCAGGATTGTCCCCAGGGAGCCCTCCCTGGGGCCTTCCTCCCTCTCTCTGCCCTGCAAGGTCTGTGCTGGGCTAACTTACACACGAGGGGCCGCAGCCAGGCCAGTCGCTTCCATACTCAGCACAGCCAAAGCTGCTCTTCTTAATTGGGGATATTTACAAATTCATTGCATTTCTTGTTCTCCTGTTTTAGTTAGTTCCAGGAGCTATGGACTAGGTTCAAAAAAAACAAAAGGCTGGGGGCTTTTTCATTGGTTGGATCTCTTTTTTTGGGTAAGACAAACGGGGAGATTAAAAGCATCTGCAAGCTTTCTATATGTACATGTGAAGGGTAAAATCCCTTAACACAATCAGGAAAACTGCTTGATGGAATCAAAACTGTATATACAAGATACAGTTAGAGGATGGATATAGGTGGAAATAAATGGTGCTAAATTCAGCCTTCTTTAGAGGATGCACAGCACTGCATAATTTTCTGATGTTACTTAAGATCCAAAACCCACTTTGTCTTCATGGAAGGCATATCCCTGTTGTATTAAAAAACAAAGTGTAAGGGAAACAGTACTTTTTCCTGCTGCCTCACTATATCTGTGCTGGAGGGTTCCACAAGAGTTTCTTTTCAAGCCTTGCAGAAGTCAGGCTGTAAAGCTGTGCTGTATTTGTGCTGAGGAATGCAGCATTAAAACCAGCCTTCTCTGTGGGACACCTCTGGGGCACCCAGAGGAAGCTCTGTGCAAAGTGCTTCCTGCGTTCGGCTGCTCCTCCTGGGAGGGGATTAAGATTAGGGCCCTAATTCCAGTGGACATCCTGGGTTTTTTAGCTGTCCACAGAACTGGCTCCCTGCAAAGAGCCTCATCTAATTCCCTTCCCTCCTAAGCGGCTGGCGCGTGCTGTGTTGTGAAATATCGATATGCTGGCGTGTTTTCATTCCGCATAGCTGAGCTGGCTCTCCCCACTGTGCCATCAGGATGGCACTGGGAGCAATATGTTTCATAAAGGCACACTGCCAGCAAATATAGATGTTTCCTGTCCTTTCAGGGGTCCCTCACACTGTCTTCTCTAAAACACTGAACGTATTCTGCAGTTCTAATAACAAACATTGTAACCCTGCAAATAGCGACGCTTGGAGTTTTCTTTAATATTTGTATTTTTTGACCCCAAATGGGGAAAGAATTTACCGTTCTAAGGCTGGAAAAACAGCGTGCTAATTTCGCTTATCAAAGACATTCAGACCAAAGAGCCTGACACTAATAACACTATGGTAAAAAAATATTCTGGAGTGCATCATGTGTTACTGGGTTTTAGCACATGCTGGTACCTAGTTCTAAATGTCAGTATTTTCACAGCGTAATTCATGTCAGCTTCCAGCTCTTATGACATCAGAGGATGAGTTCAAAGGGACGCAGTTTTCTGCTTTATAAAAACAGTTTAAAGATAAAAGCCAGTTTCAACCAAAAAAAAAAAAAAGAAGAAAAAAGGAAAAGAGAAAATGAAAGTATTAAGCAGTGCATTAGCCAAACAATTCTCTGAGAGGCAAGTGCCAATCAGAAGAAGATGACAGTATCCTATAGTGAAACCACATTAGCAGAAGTGATCAACTGCTGTTGTTCAATGCCTTGCACAACGCTCAGTGTCTTTCCTTCTAAACCAGACAGCTGAGGAACAGGTAAAAATCATACCAGGTATTGAGCAGAGAAGATGAAAACAGAATATTCTCCCTTACATCATTGGCAGTTTTTAATACACGTAATGCATCTACTATCCATAAACCAGCTTCTCTGTCAGTGTGAACGAGCAGAGAAGAGAAAGTGACAGAGTATTATATTCTATATTCATCACTAAAACAAATAAATATTGATCACACGGCTTTAAGCATTTAGTTTTCTGCAGATCTTTCAAAACTTTTTTGACCCAGCACTCAGTGCTCTGGAGCTTATCAATGACACCAGGGGTCAAAAGTGTTAGTGCGACTAAAATTACTTGGACAAAGGCAGGACCAGGTCAGATCGCCATGGGATAGTCCCACAAGGCCTCCTGGAAGCTGCTGCCACCAAGGAGTTCTAAGAAAAAGAAAGGAAAGACCATGAATCAAACATCCCAGAAAATTCACAAGCAAATGTGTTATTAATCAAGGAAAATAAAAACAAAGTTTATTAAAATGCCTTGTAATAGTACATTTCAAAACAACACAAAGACATCTTATGTGATGACCATTTTATCACTGAGGCTCATTCCAGTTGAGTTACATTCTTCAGACCCAAAGAGCCACAAGTGTGCCAGAAAAGAAAATAAACACTGGAACGATGTGTGCAGTCACACATCTAATTTGATGATTGAACTCACAATTTAAATAGACACTTTCTACCTCAAATAAATGCAGCACCCTGTATCAATGGCACTTCTGCAAACTGAAACTAATGGTAGGACTGGTACAATTTACACGTTTCTTTCCATATTTAGCTGAGAATTTCAAACTAGGACCTGAATGAAGCCAGAGGATAAGAAAACAAAGCAGAATGGGTCTACTATTTTCTGCACGATTTGGAACACCACATTAAAATATTTTTAAATTACTATAATTCTCTCATTTTTGCATAAGTATTTATGAAGGGGATGAATCCTCCTACAGTGCAAACAGCCCCAAATTCATTGGTTTCAGTGATACCACTACAGCCAAAGAAGTTACAACAATTTACATCAACCATGAATTTGCCCCAGCATGTTTACACAGGAATTTCAAATCGAATTCTCTGCTGCTCCGGCTCCAGGGAATTGATGGAACTGTTACAGCACAAGATTCAGTCTTTTATGCTCTAAACCGACATCAAAAGATGGATCCTGTTTCTCCCCTCCCACAAGCTCTTGTTTACCCGAATATTGTCTGTGAAGTGGCTCCTGGGAGCAGGGATTGAACTGCTGGGCCTGCCTTTGTGCTAATGAGCCTAATACACAGGGATGTTTGAACTGGATTGAGTTTTTGAGCTGAAGATGGAGGTCAAAGCTACAATTTTATCGGTTACATTTTGGAGCCCTTCACTTGATCACAACAATGCCATGTTCATAATACAATTATTGTAATCATATTTCCAGAGTTGCTCGCCTTCAGTGGAAACAGATTGCATTCGGCTGTGCCTGAAGTGGAATGCACATTTCAAAGTCACACAGAGGTTATGGAACAGGACCTCTCAATTCATCTGCAGACTATAATCAGGACTTGATCACTGCAGATAGTTTCGAGGCTTTTGTGAACTTCGCAATTCATGCCAAAAAATAGGCATTACGTGAGGAGAGGCAGAGTGGTTATTAGGTAATGACCAGCTCAGTGATTGCACAAATCTTAGCAAGGCTGTGGGCAGGGCTGAGGGCTCTGCATGATGCTGGTGCTGTTATGATTTATTCACGCACACAATTTATTTGCTTGAAATTTGTACCAGGCAGCAGCTCATGTCCATGATGCTGCAGCAGAGATTTCCCCAGATCTCCCTGGCTGTCAGGTGGTGTAAGTCAGTGGATCCTGGCTGCAGCCAGTGCCCACTCCTGCCAAGACAGAGCTTATCCTGCAGCTCCTGTCTGATTTTCTATTTTAGTAAAATTTATTAATGAAAGCACTTGAAAGAAAAAAATAATTCTTCTTTGTGTACTCCTTCTATCCTTGCTTTCTGAAGAACTCTCCTTCTTAGTCTGAGCTATTGTTCATGATCTCCAGTTGGTAACAAATAATTATATCAGAATTAATTACCTCCAGTCTTATAAATCCTGAAATAGCATTATGTAAAAGTGCAGCTATCATATTACCAGGAAATGTAATACACAGAAAATATGTCTTAATTATTTGAACAGAAGCAGAACAAAGATTTATCTCCTCACTAGCTCCCGAGATCAATGCCTAGAACAAAAGAAGTTTTGTTCACTGACAAAATCAGAAGTTTAAGAATGGATTTTTCACGTTTTGTTTTTTTTTTTAGCTCTTAGATATTAATTACTATTTCTATAGGTCTTTTTTAAAATTCTTTTTTCCTGACTTAAATAAATCCTTTTGGCTGACCCAAAATGAATTGATTAAATGTTGTTGGTTTTCCCAGTCTATAGAATTAGCTAATGTATCATTTTGGCTTTCTACATAAAAATGTCATCTGAAATAAGAAATGTAAACTTTAGTTAAATACTGCAATACTTGTTTTTGTGTTTGTCTTTTTTAAAAAATAGATTCACTTAATCCTTAGAAGCTTTGAATTTTAGTAAAGGATTTTAGAATTTGCGTTTCTGGTGAGTAACAACAGAGAGCTGCAAAGCATCACCCAGCTCTAGTTATACCACAGCCCATAAACAGGGAAGA
Source organism: Tichodroma muraria (assembly GCA_013390105.1). Classification (NCBI taxonomy): domain Eukaryota; kingdom Metazoa; phylum Chordata; class Aves; order Passeriformes; family Sittidae; genus Tichodroma; species Tichodroma muraria. Next base: position 87,329 of record WAAG01010241.1, on the reverse strand, counting down.
AATCACAGACATCTCTAGAATTGCAGAAAAAGCACTGAAGATGAAGTGAGACTGAATATTGAGTTTGTATGGGGCATAATTTACTGTATTAGAAGGCTGGGGTTTGGTTGTTTGTTTTTTTTTTTCCCCCTGTTATTTTAATGTATTAGGATTTGTTCTTCTGAATGAAAAATTAGCCAGCTGCAGGGAGAGCTCAGAAAGCACAGATTTGGAAATGAAAGCAAAGTCCTCGTGTCCCTGGCTGCAAGGAGCTTCCCGGGGGTGTCCCCATACTGTCCCCGTGTCCCCTCCGTGCCCTGCGTCTCACACCCTCCAAAGCTGGCCGCTGCGGTGCTGAGCGGCACTCGCGGAAGGGCCAGGGCTGCGTCCCCTCCCCTCCCTCCGGTGCCACGAACACGAATATTGCGGAGCCCAGAGCCTGCCAGGGACACAGCAAAGGGGACACTCGGGTAGCCGGCAGGGTGACAGCTCTCTGCAAGGGATGTACACACGCCAGCACCCCCAGGTGTGGGGCCAGGACTAGCCCCAGCACTTGATTTCTTACAGAGTGTAAGGTGATCATGATAATGCAGCCTGACTTCTTAAATAACACAGGCCAAAGAACCTCACCCGCTCTTTTCCCTCTCCGTTGGCACAGAGTGTCCTCGCCTTGGGAAGCATCACGGATGCGAGAGGCACAGGAATGAGCAGAATGCCGCTTGCAGCGCGGGGCTTCGCCAGAGCTGCTGGCTCCTGCTGAGCCAGCCCAGGCCTCGTCCGCGTGGAGGGCATCTCCCAGCTCCGCTGCTGAAGGGGAACTTCGCAGAGCGCCGTGTTTCCCTGGAGTCAAGGCTTTGGGGGGTATTTTCAGACATCACAGCTCGGGTCTGGAGCCATCTAGTGTCCCCAGCCCGTGGCGGGTCAGCCCAGCTCCCCTGAGCGGTGCCAGGCCCAGCAAGGAGAGCGCTCCGAGGCAGGATGGGCCCGGAGCCCCTGGAGGGCTCCCGGCGGTTCCGGCAGCCTGGTCACAGCACTGGGGCCTTGGATTGCAGCTGCTCCAGGGCAGGAACCATGGCTCTGTCGTCTGCTCGTGACATACACAGCCCCACGACTCTCAGTCTCTGGCAGGATGAAAGCACTAAAAAGTTTTCTGGAGCGGCTCTAGCCAGTTTAAAAGGATTTCAGTACTCCTTTCATCTGACTTTGTCAGTTCACACCTCCAAATCTTACTCCAGCTGGTAGAGCTGATCTGAAAAATAAAATGCTGGGGAATCAAACCTCAATGTGCACCTTTCCAAAGTCCTGGCTGGCTGAAGCCTCCATCCCAGGAAAGCCCTGGGAAGGAGGCGCAGCTGCTCAGGTTCCCCTCCAAGGAAAGGCCATGAGCTTTGTCACACAGCGCTGTATGGGTTTGCAGGAACCTGCCGCCTGTGCCACCACGACTGGGATCCCAGAACACACCGGGAATACTCCCAGCCCACAGCGCCAAGCTAAAAAACAGAAAGTGATGAGTTCCTAGATATTTGGAAAAGCTAATATTAACACAGATTTAGTTTATATCAGATGTCAGTAGGACTTCTAAAATTTTTTTGGTTTTTTGTTTGTTTTTTTCCAGTTTTAATTCAAGAGATGGAAAGAAAGAGATTAAATAGTGTCTAAACTTGGCAAATATTTCCCATAAATGCAAAGATTAAAGCAGAAATGAGTGGTGGTCTGTACTGCAACCTGAACCCCACTTAATAAACCAAAATATTCACTTACTTGAACATTTAATGAAGGTTAAATATAACCCTTAAAGCATGAAAACAATTTCAAAAGTTTCCAAGAGCCTCTTAGCTGCACCCCCCAACCCCACTCTCCTTAGATTTTGGAGCAGTGATGAGTGATATTTCTTAGCTGCTTCAGCAATTCCTGAATCTCTTACTAGAGATGCAGGAGGGAATTTTTCTGCAGTTCTCCTGCTTCATTAATGACTCTCAAGCTGGGGTTTTTCTAGCATGAACTGAGATGAACATTCTCCCTGGAGCTTATACAGGTGTCATTTGTATGAGCCTTCAGTGGTTTTACACAAATGATTGCCCCAGGATTTTTAACAAAACCAGCCAAATGGCCTCCTTCCTTTAATATATTATTAAAGCAATAACCTCACTCTAGCCTCAGGCTTCCAATGCAATAATTAGAACCAAACTAGCATTTATGCACAGACTTACATAATACAATTCTATTTAAATACAGCAAATGCTGTATTTAAATACAATAGCAGTATGCAAGTAATTCTAACTCAGAGAAGGAGTAACTGAAGTAGCTGAAGAAAGCATTAAGGAGATGTTAAGGACTTTTATCCCCACTGAGGTTAGTCAGAAGGCTGGACTAGCATGTATTAGGGTTAATAACATGCACAGTATAACGGTGTAGAAACAACTGTTCACATCAGCAGTCGCAATGCTCACGGTACTGAAAGAGAATAGGAAGAAAACCAGACTTTGAATGACTCTTACTGAAATATGATCTGGACAAAGCTGCCCAGTCTGTAACAGAAAAAACTTCATTACTATGGGCAAACATCAATTTATCACTCAGATTGGCAGTGACTTTCTTCTCTCCCTCACAGATGACAATTTTTCCTCCCCATGTAAAATTTTAGTAGAGCAGTTTCCAGGGCCTAAGGGGAAAGCTGGGGCTGTGTCAGCCCTTGTGAAGGGATTTCCTGCCCCTTGTGCCCCACACAGGGTAAAGAGCAACAAAAAGTTAGATGCAGAGAAATAAGGAACCTGATGAAAGGAACAAATCCTATTTCACTGATTTGTTGTGTTTTATCCAACAAGGTACGCTGCCAGGTGAGGCAGGCACCCCTGGGTGCTCACACCAAGCAGTTGTCCATGCGTGGAAAAGAAATCCTGACTGGCCCCAGCAGCAGAAACAAGAGCTCACCTGACTTGCCTAGAGAGTCTGTCAGTTTATAGCTGAGCTACACCATGGATATTTCCTGATTTTAGCCATTGCTACAGCCTTTCCAAAGACAGCAGCTGTTTTAATCTATTTTAGCTATTCAAAGTTAACAACACCCTTTTAAAAACAGCAACTGATTTGTATTAAGCTCAAGTCTTTTGAATCGCTTTAGCGAGACATCTAAACCACCTCTCTCCTAATGAAGACAAGATCTGTGTATCTGGTTCCAAGCACAGCAATCTCTTGAGCTTGGCCAGGGACAGTAGGCACCAAATACAAATAACAGAGCACCAGAGGTGTTTCTCGTTAGGAAGAGGCTCCTGCAGTCGACTTCCTTGCCTTGCTAATTGGAAGCAGGGTGCTGCCTTCCCCAGGCACAAGGAAGAAGGTGCTCGAGACTGGCTGGGATGAGCATTCACCAGCAAAGCCACAAGCAGCAGTGAGAAAAACATACGAGGTTACCAGGCAAATGGGCCCTCAAGAACTTTAGAAAAAGAGCAAAATAGTGAGCTGTCAGTAAAAATAATGCTGGAAGCAAACACTGAGGACTTTGTGATCTCCCTCCCTGCTCTGCTCCTCGAAGCATTAGCAAGGACTTTGGTAGAAAGTGGATCCCAAATGCTTTTGGCCTGCCACATTAATTTTAATCAAACTTCCTTTTACTCTGCTGAAGCCTGGAAACCTGTCTGGTACTGCCTTGTCTCTGGCCCTGCTACAGAGAGAACTGGATGGAAAATACCTCCTGCAAGAGCTAAAGTGCATCCATCACCTGTGGGGATGCACTGGAGAGAGTTTCACCTGCACGAGGCAGGGGGTTTGAAGCAGGGATTGTCTCAGCAGCACAGAATTGTGAACCTGCTTTAAGTCAGTTCTTCCAATCATCCTGTTCTTGATGGGTATTTAACCTTGTTTAACGGAGTGAACAGTACACTCTGCCTTTACTACTGCTTAACACACACCTATTCTGAAATGATTCTTGAGAACTAGGAGTTGATGGGTATATTACAGAAAAACACACACACACAAAATCAATGTACCAATCTGTTTTATTTTCATGGATAGATATTTTTTATTTAGCATTTTCCAGGCAGCAGAGGTAATTGTCAAGCTTTTATTTTATTCCTGTTGTCTCTTTGATAAAAAAAGCCTGCCAATACGGAAAATGTGTGTGAGGTCTTCCTCCTACTTGTTTTTGGTGGCCAACCTTTTTACTTTAGGAGGGTTAGAGAAATAATTATTGAACCCTCTTCGGGTAACAGCCAGAGGTTGTTTTCCTTAAGCTGCTGCAGACTGTTCCAAGGCAAGGTTGAAACTCTAGGCTTTCACATGGCATTTGGAATGTAGGTGGTGAGTCAAAAAGGCAGCAAGACACAGGAAGGCTGCTCCAGGTGGCAGAAGCAACAGGGTCACAGAGAAGGTCACTTGTGGCTGAGCAGAGGAGAGCAAAAAGGGGAGGTTGTTTAGCAAGGCTGCAGCTCTTCCACGAAATCCCAGGGAGAGGCCTAAAAACAAGCAGGGCAGTTTGGAATTGCACCAGGGGATAATAGAGCTTTTTGAAGCTGGGGGCTCTAATGCTGTGATTTTTATCCAGGATGGAAGATCCCGCTCGCACCAGGACTGCAGAGGGAGCAGCAGCGGCAGCACAGAACTGAAACACAGTGACAGCCATGAGAAAAGTGCACGTCTGGGCTGGGAGGGACCAGCAGCTGATGCTCAACACCTTGGCTTTCAGCACACACAGCAAAACCCCCCAAAAACCCAAGGAAAACCAGCATAGATTTGGATGGAGGGTCGAAACCTGCACTGACATCAAGGAGAATGACAAGGAGAGGGAACCATGGAGAATGGAAAATGGGAGTTGGATCCCGTCCCCATCCAAGGGAAGGCAGCACTGATGTGGCCAGAGCAAAGCCCAGCTGTATGGACAGTGTATATATTTATGTTTTATATGCTTAGGTTTCTGAATGGCCACACCTGCAGACATTGCTGTAAATGATGCATTTTACACTTGAGGTACTTGTGTGGCCCCCAAAGATAAAAGCAATGAGGAGAGACCTCATGGCTTTGGGAACTTTTTTTTTAATACATGACATTAAAAGCCATGAAATAATATCAAGGAACTCAAATGTTTACAAGTATGGGAAAACCAAAAGCATGTTTCAGCTTGAAGGAACATTCTGAGAGTGTTTTATTGGACATCACCAGAAATGTCATATGAAAGAGAAGCAGATATCCCAGGGTTTTCAGACATTCCACTAGACTACGTAACCGACATTGGTGGAATTAATTTATGCTTTAGAGATAGATAAATAATTCAATTTTCTAGTTTTGTTCCCTTGTGTGACATTCAAGGTGCACTTTACTTGCGAGCATCAGCCTGAGTCTACAGCCAGGGAGTGAAATTCAGTGTTTTTGTTATTCAACAGGATTAGCAGCCTAGATTCAGGTTAAAGTGATACAGGAGGGCCTTAATTAGTTCTAAATGACTTAATTCCCTGAAAACAGTATTTTTTAATGTGCTGCTAATTAAAATATTTAAGAGCTCACTGTAACAACATTTTGAAAACAAACCTGAAGAACCAATGTAAACAAAATATCATTTTACAAACCAAACGGAATCACTTTAAATCCAATGTAATTCTATGTTCCAATAAAAATAAATATATATATAGAGGTGTCAAGTTAAGATTGTCAAGCACACTCCCCAGATACCATCTAAGAATGAACTAAGAAGGCAAAATTAACCCCTCCTGTACTCGTTCTTGCTTTGTGGGAGAGACAATAGAATTTCCTGTGTAGCACCTGCCTCTGAAGTCCCTGGCAGTGCCCAGTACACTCCAAATGGAAGAGCAGGAGTCACCAAGGAATGTTCTGGTGGAAGTTCACCACAAGTGTCTCTGCAGGACTGCTGTCCACTGTTACCCATGTTATTCTGTGTTTTCAGGTTTTTACTCAACATTCTTAAAAGCTGGAGATTTTCTTCGTAGTATTTGTCTTATATTTTGATAGAAATCAGAGTATGACAAATACAGATATTTAAGGAATATGAGACATGGCAGTGCTCAGCAGCTTGTTCTCTTAAAAATTAGCTTTTTTTGGCAAGATTATTCTTGCTCTTCCCCACTACATTGTACTGGCACAAAACTACATGAAGATGAAACACTTTACAGGTTACAAATTTTTGGCTCATAAATTCAAACTTATCTTTCCACGTTCATTAGTTTCCTTGTCCTGAGAACGTTTTAGGTGCTGCTTTGCTGTGGTGTGGGCAGCATGACAGCAAAACATTGAGAAATTATCATTCAAGGCCAGCTGCAAGAAACAAACCTTGTGCCTCTGAACAGGCTGATCCCTCCACCTGGAAACTGTTTCTTTACAGAACCTGGGATTTCAGATCTGTGTCTCTTTGTGCATTCTTCTCCTTCAACAGAGCTAACAAACTTCAGGAGAAAGGGAGGTGATAACAACTTTTTTCTTTTTAATTTACTGCTGTTTCCATGTAATTTCTGAGTCTTCAGTTTCTGGGTTAGAAGATACTTCCTTGGCCATTATTTTATGGAGCACAGCTCCATGTATCCACTAGAATGTCACTCCTTGTGCTCATTTCAGATGAACCTTTCCCTGGTATTCTCCATACTGGACGTGCTGTTGTTCTGGAAATACTTTCATCCATAAAACAGTGATTACTTGCCTGCACAGTGTTAGCTGCTAGGATGACATCTTACACTTATCCAGTGCAAAAAGATGCTCCACATGTTGATCACAGACAAGTGGGAACATCAGATTGTAGCTGTAATGCTTCATTTTAGCCACCCTGTGCACAAGCCAACATCAGGCTACTCACAGTGCAGATAAATAAGGATTTATTTTGGTTCCAAATTTTAAAAAATCTTCATGGGATAGGTGCTATTTCACAGCTAAAAAGATAATATTACATCAGAAGTCTATTTTGGCCATTAATAGAATACAGCTGGTAACTTCAGGACAGGGAAAAACACGTTGAGTTGTCTTTTCCAAATAATCAGGCCAGTAGGTTCTCCACCCTTCAGGATGTTGGCAGGAGCCAGTGCTAGTAGAGAAGACAGGAATATTTCCTAGGTGATCTAATAAAACCAGAAAAACCTCATCTCAACAAGCCATATGGGGGATATTGCTGATAAGCTGTTGCCATAAGCTGTGGACTCTCTCAAGTGTCTCATCTTCCAGAGGCCAGGTTCTCATCTGTCAGTTCTCAAAAGCCAAAATACCTTGGGCATGTCATCCTTAATACGGTTAAGTTCAGCACTGTATTATGAAATTCATTAAATGCGAGAAATTTATGGTGATAAAAGAGAAGATTCTTCAATTTCAGTTCCTTGCCTCTTCTCCAGTTCTCAGCCATTATCTTTGTTGATGAAAGGGCCCAGACAGGCACTCCCTCTTCCCCTGAAGGCTGAAGGAAGCATCTCCCAGGGCACTGGGAAGAAGGACTCACCATGAACCACTCCTTCCTGGGCTTTCAGAGAGATACCGAGGTGAAAGAACAAGAGAGAAGGCACAGCCTGAATTCCTCCTTGCATTTTTCTCCTCTCTCCCTGGGAAGTGTCTGCAGGAAGCAGAGATATCAGGGATGCTGCCAGGGCAAGGCTGTACAGTCGTCTTGCTGAACAGAAAGACCAAAGTGCCAGTTGCATCCCTTCCCCACCCAAACCAGCTCCTCAAGGTTTTTGCAGCAGGAAATTGGCCCCAAGTTTCCCTGCAGACCTTGGCAATTCTCACACAGGTACAAGATCCTCCACAGACCAAAGGGTCAGCATGGAAAAATAATAGATTACCTTCATGAAAGGGTCTTGAAGAGCTTCTCAAAAGAAAATGAAAACCAAATATTATTTCATGGTCCTACTGCAGAAACAAGTGGTGCAGTCAACTGGATGCCAGCTCTTAACCAGCTGGGCAGAATGCCAGAGGGCCAAGAGGGTGTCAGATGGAATTCAGGCCAGGCAGGCAGGAAGCACCAGGAGGAAACACCAGCAGCAGCTGTAGAAGCAAAAGAATGGGCAGAGGCTCTAAGACAAATAGTAACAGGCAGAGCAGCAGCAGTAGCAGATGTCAGACTGTGGCTTTCTGGAGGGGGATGGGATGGCACTGGTGAAGAGAAAGGATTTATTTTTTTTTTAACCTACTTTGCATTAATTATCTGAAAAGGGATTCTTCCCCAAAATCTTCTGAAACACTGTTTTTTTGGATTAGTTTGTGAGGAGAGACTCAACTGAGCACCCACTCAAGTTGTGCAGTGCCCAGGACAGGCACTGCTGTTGATCATGGTTCCATTCACGGGTTTGAATTCTCCCATTCTCCTGTGATTAAAAATAATGCTGGAAATCATTTTGATAAAGGAGTCCCTTATTTCTAGATTGGTTTTACTGTAAGGTTTTCTGGGCTTTTTTAGGGTTATATAAAATGGAACTATCAGGGAGAAGGAGGAATTTCTGCTCTTTTCAGAGGATGCTACAATGCTGCTTTTGTCAGGACTGTGATTTTTAGGCAACCTGATACATTTAAAATCTTTTGATCGCATCCATCACTTGATTGATTCGCTAGCAAGGGAGAAGCAGCTCTGGCATCACGACAGGCTCTGTGTGCTGGTGATGTCTGTCACAGCGCTCCTCACTCCTGAGGAAGGGGTCCCCTTCCACACAACGTCAGGCACTTTGCAGGGGGGATTTTACACCGACTCAACCACTTTTCTCTCAGGCTACATTCAAAAGGTTGTAGATGAGAGAAGAACTAATCAACCTTCCTCCTCAAACACCCTCAAAAGGGGAGGAGCCACCTGCCCACCCTCAAACCAGCAGAGCACCAGTTCAGCCAGGAGCTGGGGATTGACTGCGGAGCCTTAGGAAATAAACGTGGATGGGAAAATCGAAACTCAAGCGAGGTACATGAATTTTGTTATCTCAGTTTCACTCAGGAAAAGTGTCTTTGTACAAATCCAGGTGGCACAGGTTCAAACAGAGCAATGAATTTAACAGAGGGGAACTGGTTTTGGGAAGCAAATCACCCAAAGGGGACGAAGCCAGGGGCTGCTCAGTGACACTGCTGGGACACAGTCAAAGCGACCAGCCTGCACATGGGGTGGCTCAGCTGATCCCCTCTCAAGTAAATAAATTCTTAACAGAGTATTACGTCTCACAAATTTTTAATAAAAGGTTTGTGTTCAAATTCTCTTCATACCAAGATCACCTTTAATTTTATCTTCAAGAAGCAACTTCTTGGCATGAAAGTTAATAATTTTGTTTCCCATAGGATCATTGTGTTGGGCTTTTGAGAAATTCATGTCAAGATTTCATTTTCCTAAATAAAAATCAAATTTTAAAAAAATCAAGGTATAACCAAGACACTATTCTCACCTAGTTTTTCAGGACCCACATTGAACATCATCTTAAAAGTCTAGTTATATTTCCAAGCTTTTCTGTAAACAATACTGTAATAAACTCCCCAAACATCTCTTCCCCCAAAAAATTCATGAAGCAGTTGGTCAGAAAATACGCAAGAGCAGAAATAATTCTTTAGTTGCTCCTGAGCACCTGGATCAAAATGTTCCTTACAGGGACACTAATACCCATACTGTGTTGCTACTTGTAGGAGGAGAACATCCATCATAGCACTGCTTGAACTACTGAATTAATTCTTGTTAAAATAAAATTAAAATTAAAAGGTAAAACAGAAATTCTTGTATGTGAAGACGACAGGAATATCTAAATACATCATGTCAAGGGGACAGAAAATGCACATTTATCAAAATAACCTCAAGCAAGACCAAGGAGATTGGAATGGCTAATGGACTGCCAGAATGTTAGAAATACAGATTTTCTCAGAAAAGATAAACACAGATCCATAGGCATCTTACTCATATATCTTACTTATATTCCCAAAGAGCTCATGATAAATCTTTCTCATAGCTCACAACCTTTCTGAATTCAACTCTAGTTAACTTCTCTGTGCTGCCTGGGTGTAGAAAAGTCCTTCTCTGTTCCTAAAGCTCTCACGATGGAAAGGATGTCTCCCAGGGTGAAAGTGGCCCGAAAGGTGGATGTAACCCTGCACCCACACCTGCAGTGAGTCTGTGCAGGGTTACAGCCCTCCCCCAGGAATCCTTGCAAACGCTGAGAGGTGAGGACACTCCGGAATCTGGTGACATCCACTGTGCCTGGCAGATATACCACAACCATCTGCAGTGACAGCTCTGCGTGCCTTGGCTGGTAGAGGGGACATTCCCTGTCCCTTCCGTGCAGTGCTGAGCTCTTCCCACCTGGCTGGGAGCTCCATCACTGCCCTCCCTGCCTACAACCCCCCTGGCCTGTAAATCATCTGTCAGCGGGAGCATCCTGCATGGGGGCGGACAGGGCACAGCCGAGGGCCACGGTCTCGGGGTCATGGTCTGCACAGGCTGTAATCTTCCGCTGGCTCGGGAGGAAGAGAGGACAACTGCTCCTCACACAGCTTGGGCCGGTTCCAGAACCCTCTCTCAGGACAAACCATCAGCTCCCACCAGCTTTTCTGAAAGGATGAGCAGCCTCAGATGGGAAAGATAGCGAGCAGCCCACTGCAGGCAAGGTTTTCACTGATGTCAACCATTTCCTCTCCTCCACACACGCCAGACTGATACACTCAGCCGAGACAAGACAGGGCCAGCAAACATCTGGCTGACACGAGAACCAGCAGGTCCCAGCCCAGAGCTTTGTGCTTTTGCTTTTGTTACATGATTTTAAATACGTGAAACATATCAGTGCAACAAATGATTTTGCTGCATTCAGCCCATTTCTCCCCATCAGCTGTGACTCTGTATGGTGGCAGATTTGTCCAATACGTGACAGTGGCCTGTCCTTGCAGCGTTCTGCGAGTTCTTTTCAGCTTAATGTGCTCTTAGCCTTTTGGAGCACTCTAAGAGGACACAAGAGCCAGGGAATTTGGTTGTTGGCTGCATGTCAAAGAAGCATAAAAACTCCAAGTTCTTAAATGAGCCAACTGATACTACTGACAGAAAGCCTTCACTGAAGCAGTGATATAAATTTAATGACCTTTTACTGTTTGTTGAATATTTACAACTGAAATAGCAGCAAGGAAAGAACACGTTCTGAGAAACTATGTAAAACCACAGGCTACATTTTGGTATCTAATAATTACCTATAATTTAAAATTAAATGTATTAGAAGTAAAGGAGGAAATACAGTGCACATGGTAGGATTTTTATTTCTTATGCATCTTGCTTCAAATGTGACAATAGAAGTCCTTCAGTTATTTTCTTGAAGCATTAAATTACAAATCTGAGCATTTGTTATATCACCTTTTATACAGCTTGATCTCTTGAGATCCCATGATGTAAACCAAGCGAATCTGGTGCCTTTCAAACCCCTTCTTTTATACTTTTAGTCTGCATAGACTATTTATTAGCACAGAGACACTTTATTTCTGTCTTGCCCATTTATCTAGCCTGGATAGCCATGCGTGTTAGAGGTTGTATTTCCTGATTTGACGTGTTCCATCATTCAGCCACACTCCAAATGTGTTTTTTTATTAAAACTTAACGAATACAGATTTGCTGGCTATTTGTGTTACCTACTAATTTACTATTCTGATGAGCCTCAAAGGAAGTACAATGAGGTTCATGTCACAACTCAGAGCTTTTTTTTTTCCTCTCCCACAAGATTTTTGCACTTGTGATGGTTTAAACTCAAATATGGCCATTTTAATGGAATGCATTCAACCTGGTGTTTATTCTGGAAAACAGGGAAAATGAAATGCACAAAAATCTACCACCCCCTTTTTCACTGACAGATTGAGAAGTCCCTGACACACAGAAAGAAATCCAGGTAACTCTGCTGAATAAGGAGTTCAATTTCCTACAGAAGCATGAAGCAATTTGAGGACAATCCATCAGGTACACTCCATACATCAGACCTTGAAGAGCCTCAGCTTTCTGCATTTGGACAGGCCAAGTGAAGCCTATATTTAAAGCATCTTTTCTATAAATTGCAAGCAAATATTTCCTTCCTTTTGAGAGGTACACAATGCCTCTTTTAAGGTACATGAAGCTAATGGCCAATTTGAAGTAGATTATAGTCAGAAGAAATAAGGACATGGTACAGAACCTTCTGGTCCTCGACCATACACCTGTTAATGACTCAGTCACTGAAGAAAACAAAAAATTAAGTGTTCTGCTTCCCAGATAATCCTCTCTCTCTCTCCACTCGAGAGAGAAAACTGATCATTCTGGCACTGCTATGGATGAAACACTCCCAGTACTCCAAGTTTTTTAGAGAATTACCTCACAAAGCATAATCTGAGTATAAAGCTTCCCTTTTATAGTGACTGTCATGACTTGCAACTGCCAAAACAACCTTATTCTCAAGAGCTAACAGCACAGACTTGGATTTTTTTTTGGTTTTTTCAATGCTATTCATTAGGAAAGGAGAGGAAGGAGGAGGAAAAGCACTGCTCTCCCTTTAAGATGCAGTTTGAGCCCAGGTGGCTGGGGGGGAGCTCGGAGCACAGCTGTACTCCCAGAGAGAGGGATGTGCTGTGGGCAAGAGCAACCTGGAGCTCCATTTGCAGGCCAGTGCTGAGTTTTTATCTTGCACCACCTTGGTGAGATGGAAGCTGCATGCTGATAATGCTCTTGTCCACAGCAAGCTGCTTGTGTGTGGGGTTAACAACGTGAAATACTTTCAGCTGTGCTTTGCAGGAGCAGCAAATATCACCCTTTTCTGGAAGTGGTGCCTATAGGGGAAAGCAGGGGTGATGAGAGAGGAAAGCAACACATCTCTGCAGGTACTTTGGGCAGGGAGGGGCCTGGAGAGTTCAGTGTGAAATGCAGGTGTCAGTACAGAGTCTGCACAGGGCTGGGGGACTGCACTACAGCTCAGGAGCTTTCTTCCTGACAAATACCAAGAACTACCAAAAGGCTTTCCTGATTCTTTCTTCGAGAGGATTTCTGAGATGAGGACTTGTTTCAAGGCATTGACGCTATTAGAGATACCCTGAGTGACTTCTGTAATTTTTTTTAACCTCCATTTCCTGTACAGTATGCAATTACTAGGAGGGTGGAAACTCCTGAACTCCCTTGGAGAGTTTGCTATGTCTCTCATTTCAGCTTAATAAAATATAATCTGCATTGCAGCATCTGCAATTCAGAATTGTTCCTTATCCAGCTGTTCTAACTCAGGTTATTCACAGGATGATGAAGAAAGGAGATTTACTGGAGGGATGCTGGATTTATTTGATATGAATAGCACAGCTAAGTCTTTTATTTTAGTATTTTAGAAAGTTTCCCTTGTCAAAGTAGTTAAATAAGAAGGATTTGTCACTATTGTGCTGATCCAGTTATTCTTTTAGACTGTCTGCATTTTTACATTAATTATCACTTTCATTGACACAGTCTCTGTGTTCCTTGTCTTTCCAGGTTATCTCAGGACTTCCATGTTCCTGGAAAGAGGATGTCTTCTGGAGCAGCACAACCACCAGGCAAGGGCATTCATTTGAGTTTATTACCAGGAAGCAAAGAGGGACAATGCACTCTTCCTCTTGCCTGTACTGAACCCATTTACCTCCTAAAAAGAGAGAAGCTTCGTATAGACTGAACCAAAAAGTCATGAGAGCTGTCCAGGTAATTAACGGGTTCACTTAATTAGACCCTTTAACATGAGAGAAAGGGCAAAACCAGGGACACAAAAGTAGGGAAATGAGAGAAAGTTTGAACAAAGTGCTCATCTCAGAGTTTTTTCTTTTCCCAGTTAATTCCCCAAAATTATTTGCTGTTGATTACTGGCACGAAGGAAGTTGATCTGGCTCTGCATAGAGACACTCCATGATTAGTCCATTGTAAAGAGCTAAAGTTCAGCTGCAAGACTTTTTTAATGTATAAATTCCAGCTCCCTATCAGATAGCTCAAACCAGGGCTGAACAGACACTTGGTTGTTTTGTTGTTTTTTTTCTTGGTGTGAAACACTAGAGGTATCTTCCTTTTTGGCTAACAGCCCCACAAAAGGGAAGTGAAACCTTATTGATTCCCTCTGAATTTATACAGTGAAACTTCTCTTAATTCTCATCCTTAAAAGAAAAATCCACTTAAGATCCTAAAAAATATGAAAGAAAAAAAAAAAAAAGGAGCTAAATCCAGCATGACAGATTTCCACAGGGATATAGTTGTCCAAAGAGATTTTCCTGGGAGTTATTCTAGTAAGTGCAGAACGAAACTCTGAATAATTAGAGTGCAAATGACTAATCAAACCTTGCCTCTGTTCAACATTTCCTTTTTAAAAGTACTTTGGTAAGGTGCATATATTTACTTTGCCAACAATAAAGAGAAATAAATTAATTAATATTCATCTGACACACAATATATTTTCAGGAAAAAATACATGATGGGACAGGAGAAATTGTGTATTTGCATGTCTGAAATGACATGAAAATCTGTTCCTAGGAAATAGCTGTTTCATTGCTGACCATTCCACTTTTGTCTAAACCAGATTTAACATTGGGATAATATGTTTATGAAACATACAGAATTTATGAGGTTTCTTTCTATTATTTACTTACATCTTTAGCCTCCTCCACTCCCCAGATTTCACAGCTGCGCATTAAATATGCTCCTACAGCATGCCTTTATTTTCCTGCTGCTCCAGACTGATACAAGTGCATCAGTCCCTGAGCAGCCTTTGTACTCAGGAAATGTCTCTCAACTGCACAGGGTAAAAGAGAGGTCCTCAGGCAGCACAGAAATGGCTCTGGAGCTGGAGGCACTCCTTGCCAAGGGACTCCTTGCTTCACTTCCTGCTGCACGCTTCCAAAAGGCATTTGCTGACAAGGAATTTGCAAATCTCGTCTTGCTAAGGACCGCAGTGCTGCTCGGAGTGACTCAGGTGTGATCTCCATCATTTGGGGAGGGAGGTTCAGTGTCTCCAGGGCAAGGGATCACAGCAACAGAGCCAGGGGTGATTCTCGGTGCTGGCATGTTGAAACAGCTGACGCATCAAGCAGATTGATGCTTTTTGGGGGGCTTAAATCCCTGCAAAAATGAGATAGAAAATGCGAGTGCACATTTTAATCAACTGCTGAAAAATGCATCTGAGATTTCCAGGAGGATCTTTGCATGGAGGATGCTGTTAAGAGTCACACTGGTGTGCTCAGGGAGGGAAGTACAGGACATCCAGCCTTGCAATCAGGCAGTTCTTAAAGGGTGATTTTATAGAAGTCACAAAAGAACAGCTAATATTGGTGGAAGTTATCACATAACTCTAAATTAAAGCAGAAAATATCATAGAAAAGGTGATTTGCTGAGAATTTTGCTCTTGCCAGCATCCAGAGTGCTGCAAGATCCACAGTCACTCACAAGAAATCAGGCCTAAAAATATTCCTTTCTCAAAGTAAACCTGCCATACCAGTGCTGACAATGCAGGCTGCTGGCCCCCCACCTTCGGGTTTCCAGCCAGAGGTGCAAGAGCTTATTTCTGTGCCTGGTTGTTATTCAGACAGCTGGATACACTGTTTGCAGGCATCTGAAAAATAAAATAGCAATTCTTTTCTAAGCCCAGAAGTGTTAATTTCCCAATAAGCTTGTTTGATTAACTAAACAAACCCAGAGGACAGGCTGACTTTGTTTTGTTTCTCTTCCCCCGAGTGCATTTTTACAGAACTCCAGTGGAGTTTTAACCAAAACAATGTGCTGATAGGAGAAGCTGTCTGCATTCCTCTTTTGCAATTCACCTTACACTCTACATGTTGCTCGAAGATAAGCTCTTCTAGATGCCAAAAAACTCCAGCAAGAGGTGAAGGCTTCTCTACAGCGGGTAGAATACTGCACAATTTATTCACTGCATTTTTGCCTGTGGATCCCCACCCTGAGTGAAATCCCTGCAGTCATTCCTCTTCCAAGTGACCCCAGCGATATTCAGGGGTGGGAAGAGCGTATTTCGAATGTGACTGTTAGCTAATCAACATTAGGCACTGTTTTAACTTCTTTATATTCACACTCATCCCTCTGGATGGAAAGCAGGACCTTATTTATCTTGGCACCTGCTCCTTTCTTCCTGCAGGAAGGAATATCCACGGGGCTGGACTCATTTCCAGGGAAGGACCTTCACATTCTGGGATTTTTTTGAATGGGTAAGGGAGGGTGAGGAACAATGCTTGTATTGGTATTATTTCAGCTTTGCTCTAGAGAAGTGCCCTCCATAAAGAGCAAATTGAAATATTTTAAGAAGAGTAGAAGAGAAATGGTCTTTCCTGCACACATTTGCATGCACACACACACCTCCCAAAGAAACACAGAGACATGCTGGTATCTTCCAAATAGGTGCAAAAATGCAACAAATCTGTAATCTCAAGTAGCTACAGATGAGGTGAAGGAGGAGAAAATTGGTATTTTCTGACATGATTCAACCTTCCCTTATGGCATGCACATTTTATGACTTCTGTACATAGAAGGCAGGTTCCCATCATCTCCCTGTTTTCAGAGCTGCTAATGTAACAAACCAGAATTCAGCTGCCAGAAACGGTGTCTGCTAGAATCCTCAAACTCAGGCCCAGCAGAAGAGAAGAAACTAATGAATCTCAGAAGAAAATCTGAAAAACCATTAGAAAGACAACTTATATTTAGTCCTCTTGGATATCCCTGAAAGAAAGTCCCCTGGAACCTGGGTGAAGATGAAAAATGCAGTTACTTAGGCCCTTCTGAAACTCCCACCTGAGGCAATATTGGAAGATTTTAAGGGAAGGATGACAATATGTAAATGTAGCAGACAGTAGGACCCATAGCCTTTTCTGGAGCATATTGCAATGGTAGTAATAAACCTCTCTCATGGAATTAACTGTTCTTCTCTCAAGTGTTCCTCTGACCTGAGGAACAGATTCTGTGCTCTGTATTCAGAAAGAGCAATCAGCAAAAGGAACAGAATTGAGGAAGGGGGTAAAGATGAGGTAAAAACCCATCAGTGGATGAACGCAGAGTGAAGATTTGGATGGACAAGACTGTCCTGTGAAATGCAAGTCCTTTGAATGCTGAAATGGAATAATATTCCATCATTTCTGCCTTTTCCCAATGAACTCACATAACTGACAGGAGATGCAGATCACATCACTTCCAAAGGAGCCATCTGATTCTGAATTATAACCTGTTTCAATTACTCATCTGAGAAAGAGCAGAATCATTAACTGATAATTAACTTGTGTAAATTTCCAGGCATGTGGATATAGAAAAGCTGTATGGAAACTAAAGTCAAATAAATGTTAAAGCTCTTCCAATGTATTGCAATTTCTTCTACCCATTGCAAACCAACATTAATTAATAAAAAGAGCCCTGTCACCAAAAACCAGTCTTTTCTGCAGTGGAATCTATAAGCTTCTAAGAAAACAAAGCAACACTCAAATTCATTTTTTTCCTAATAGCACTAATTTTTTATCTACTTATTCTGCTGTTTTCTCCAGGAAAAGACTCAAAATTTCTCCAAACCACTTTAATATTGGAAAACAACTGTAAATCAAATAATTTCTTTTGGGTCGTTTCAAGGGCTGCTTCAGGAGAGCTGGGCAGCAGAGTGTGGAACTGAATTTGCTCATTTCCTCCTTTATTAACTCATGAAGTCAGCTTAAAAATATTACAAGTTCTGTGTTAGCAGAGTTTAATATCCCCTCCTTATCATGTGTGTATGTGTTCCAACAGTGTACAAAGTCTCTCATTAATAAATATTTTAAATTTTGTACTACTATGAGAAATATATCTCTATGTCTGAAAGTTATGCTGGACAAGCTACCATTTTCCCTGTATTACTTGGGAACATAGAGCTGTTGAAAGCAGTATAACTGAAGTCCCAAGGATAAAAAATGCAAATATTTACTAAAGAGACTGGATGTCACACTTTTTTAATGCAAGAAGCAATGTGACATTGCTCATTTAATCTGGGCTCTGCTAATTGGTCTATTACACAAGGAAAAAAGTCTTTGGGAGTCCTTCTGGGAATGTCTCACATCATTCCCTATCAGCTGTTGACATACAAATACTCTGGCAATGAAAATATTTTCATTCCTTCATAACAGCATTCCCTGTCCTGTTAAATCTTATTTTCTCTCTTTCTAAAAACAAGCTTCTGTGTGGGTTTTCTGGACTAACAGACCTGATGCCATATATCAAAAATATCCCGTGCTCCTGTCAAATGTGCTAGGAGTCCACCCAAAAGAGAGCAAAAGGGAAAAAAACCCCAAGGATTTATAGCAGTAACACAGGATTTTAGGCACCGTTTGAAATTTGTCTCTGTTCTGCATCGTTTCAAAGGACTCTGATTGCAACTGGGCAATAACCCAGCAGCTGGAGCTGCCACCACTGGCCAGGGGACACCCAGCACAGGATCCAGGGCTGTGCTGGAAAGCAGCAGATTCACAAACCTCCAGAAACATTGCAGAGCAGAACATTTCAGCCATTTGTCACAATTCTATCACTGCAATGAGAAAGGCCACTGAGGAGCAAAGGGCTGGAAAATGAGGGTGCCTTCTTGGCCTCCAAGCAGGCTCTTCTGAAGCCTGGCTTCACCCCTGTGACCGTGAGGACTTCAGGGACCTGGCACTGGCGATGGATAAGGTGGTGCTGCAATAACTTCCAGCAGCCCTTGGGTGCAGCCTCCCCTCTCCCCAAGGGGGTGCAGCACCTGCACGGCAGAGCCCTCTGCAGAGGCTGTGTTCTCTCCAGCCTCACAGCAAATCTTCCTTGGGACACTACTCTCAACATCCTGCTCCTGACCATCTAGCACCCCACTCCGTGCTCAGTCACTTGGCTTGGGAGATAAGATCACATTCTGCTGTGCATGATCCTCACAGCAGAATCAGTGCTGTGGTCTCACAGCGCTTGGTTTTGGAAATCAGGCTATTTCAAAAGTTGCTGCATTCACATTGTGCAGGTCAATGCCTCTTTTCCCCAGTAAAAGCCATACCTAAAAATGTCTCTTAAATTATTTCCCGTCTCTTAAATTATTGTCTCCAATATACCAAATTCTTCCAAATTCAAGGTCTGAAATGTGATACAAGCTCCTGCTTCTTCCTCCCCCATCCCACTCCCCCCTTGGGACTCAAGCCTCCACCCACATCCTGCTGCCCAGGTTGTAGCATTCCTTTCTGCACCCTATCAGTGTCACACTCCCTTCTGGAAACAGGTGCAAGAAGATTAAAACCCCACTCATTCAGATGGGATTTTTGTCTGTTTACACCTTCCTCTTTGCCACTCCTGTGTGTCAACATCTCGTGAGCTTACAGTGGTGGGAAGGAGCTGGCTCTGCCAGTTCTCACTGCTGTTTACAGGGAGAAGCAGGAGTTCCCATCTCAGGGACAGCTATATCAGGACACAGGAGAAAAATTCAGATACAAAGGCTTTACTTCAATTAGGCTGGTATTTTTTTCCTTAAAAAACACAGGTGTTTTGTTAAAACCTAAGGTCAATTTAAATGTCAGTGTAAACTGGATCTAGGAGGGTTGTTTTAATGTATTTTTGAAAAACACATTAATTCTGTGTTATTCTTTTTAATTCCTAAATTGTCCTTGATAGGAGGACTAAAATATTGTACCATTTTTCATTTTAGTCATTAAGTCATTTTATGTCAAGCTGCCACTGCAACACAAACAAAAGAGTTTGACTTAGAAGAGAGATCATTCCATGCAATTGGTAACTGTACTTGTTATTGTAAAAACAAAGATAGTGCAGTGACTAAAGCCTTCTCCCACAGTGGTTCTGTATCACTGCAGCTGATGTCAGGAAACAGTGATACAATCTTTGCACTGCATTGGAAAAAATCCAGAAACATTTCCTCAGACATCTTTTTTGCCTAAAAGTCCCTAAAACTGAGGGATGTTCTGTGTCCTGTCTCTGTGGCATTATTCCCTGCCCTCACTTTCCATGCTGAATTAAAGCAGCCTATATCCTCTCATCCACATTTTGAATTGACAAGAGTTTCTGGGTTGTTGTTTATTTGGGTATTTTTTGTTTTGGTTGATTGGTTGTTTTTTATTTGTTTGTTTGTTTTTTTACTGCCCAAGCACCCATACTCTTTGCACTTGTGGTCTGTGTTACAGAGGTATTCACCTTTTGGGGAGCTCTGTTTTCTGTGCAGCAGGAGCTCCCTGGAGTACCACGGGGAGGAGAGGCCTCACAGGTTAAGGATGGGTCTGTGAGCAGGTATGTCCCACAGTGGCCATTCCAGAAGAGTCCCTGGTGTGCCACCTGTAATCAGCACTCACACGAGGGCTTCCAGCAGGTGAGCACAGCTCTGTAGGGGCAGGCAGACCTTCAGGTCTGAAGTTGTTCTGTGCCAAGGTCACATCCCCACACATTAAACAATTAAACTCGTGACAGATGCTGATTTCCCGGTTTCCCAGCAAAGTGTGGGCTGCAGAAATGCACCCAGCTGGATCTGAGCCCCCAGGGGCAGCAGCAGCAAAGAGCAAGGACCTGGCTCATGTTCTCAGCTCTGTAACTGGATCTCTCTGGCAAGAATGCACAAATGCATCCCGGAGCTGAGACGCTTCACTGAGGTCAGCCAGCACCAGCTCCCAGCATGGGCAGGGGCTCTGCACTCCTGGGTCACCTGAGAGGGGAGGATGAAGAGGAAGGTGAGCAAGAACAGTCACCGAGACCAGACACAATTTTCCAAAGATAGTCTGTTAATATTTTTTGTGAGGAGGAACTAATTCCTGATGTGATATTTTGGCTGAAAGTCCGCAGGTGACCACACAACTGAAAACTGAATGCCAAATGTGCTTTTTAGAACTTTTTGGTCGCACACACACAAAGATTTCCAGTGGATGAAATCGTTCCCACCTCCTTCCTTCAGCGTATTCCTCACGCATTCACAGGACGCATTTCTGACTCGCAGGAAAGGCAAACGCCCAGTGATGAAGGGGCCAGCCCCAGGGGAATCGGGCGCGTTCCCCAGCGCAGCCGCAGCACTCGGAGCCCGCTCGCTGCCCGGTGCCGGAGCAGGATTTTCGCGGGATGTGAGGCGAGGAGGGCAGAAGGGGGCATCAGTGAAACGGCGAGCGATGGAGACGGAGGAGGGGAGCGAAGGCTGAGCCCAGCACCCGGCGAGGTGCGAGCAGGCGCTCCCGCAGGAGCCTGAGCATCCCCGGCGCTTCCCAAGCAGCTTCCAGTCCATAAAAGAAAAAGCCCCCAGAAAATGCTTAACAGAAGTAAAGCAGTTTATCTCCTGAACAGGACAAGGATCTAGAAAAATCTGTTAGCATGCAGCAGAAGGAAATAATACGCTCCTAATGTTTAGAAAGATTTGGTGTGCTTGTATGTATGCATATATGAATGTAGCCAGTGATTTGGGGAAAAGGGTGTGTTATTTTCTGTCGTTTCTTATATGCCAGGAAAAATGTAATTAAAAGTTCTAGTTAAAAAAGAAATTATTATTTTGAGATTCAGTCTTTCAAAGGTAAGTCAAGAAATTTGGGAAGTGTAAAATACTGATCCTAGCAGATATCAATTCACAAGAAGTCCTGGCTTTGTTAGATAGGAGAGAGTGAGAAAACACAACAGATGGGTGCCCACTGTCAAGTGCATACATTAAAAATAACATCATTATAAACAATCCAGTGGTGCTTTCAAATGAGTCACTTCGAAGTCTCCAAAGACGCTCTCAACATTTCTTCAACTTAGTGGGGAGAACTCTAAGTCAAGGAAAATCTGCACTATTGGTCCATTTGCAGCTCTCGGTGGGGGCCACTGCAGCAGGGGAATGTTTCCAGCTGAGCATTTGCAAATCTTTGTTGTCCTCCCTGCCTCAGGTCCCACTGGGATCACGGGCTGGCCAGGAAGTGCTGACCATGTCCTTGCCCTTGCTCTTTGGAGTTCCTTGCTCTGGACTGTTCTGGAATTCTGGAGTACAGCAGATCTGGGAATAAGGGAACAGCTCTCCTCTGCCGCCTGCCCTCTCCTCAAGCACTTCAGGTGCTTCCTTCAAATAAGAAAATTCAGTAAGATCATTGTGCAAGGTGACTCTGAGCAGGACAGGATCGAGGGACCCACAGGCTTCTGCTGCTGCTCCTGGCTGAGTGGCGATGGCACCTCAGCAATGGCACCTGGTACCGGAACAGGAGCAAACCACAGAGCTCCCTCTCTGTTAAATGAGTTCCTGCCCACACCCCCACCTCCTCCTCTGCTTTTGTCCTGTGTGCCCCAGTTTGGCTCCTCCTTTGTGCCCTCCACATGGAGAAGCCACATGAGAGCCACAGCAGTCCTGGGGCTGCCCTGCTGGCATGTATTTCTGCTCTGAAGAAGTCTTCCACCTGCAGCCTCAGGTTGCATCTCCTCACATCCCCCAGCTCTAACATGAGCAAAATACAGCCCTCACCCAGCCCAAGCCACACAAGGGGTACCTGTGTGTCGCTAGCTCAGGCATGAAGGAAACAGGAGAGATCTCCCTTTTCCTCTTCAGCCCTACTCGTGCACGGGGCCCTTAATCTGTTTATTAACTTGGTATTGCTGCAGAGCCATGTGTAGCCTCAGAGGTGAAGCCTTTAAGAGGTTGGGTAG
The DNA here is from genome assembly GCA_013390105.1 of Tichodroma muraria. Lineage (NCBI taxonomy): Eukaryota > Metazoa > Chordata > Aves > Passeriformes > Sittidae > Tichodroma > Tichodroma muraria. The sequence continues at coordinate 64,849 of WAAG01010241.1, read as the reverse complement.
TACTTTAGGCTATAAAATCACACTAGTTTTAGTAAAGGTGTACTTTAGGCTATAAAATCACACTAGTTTTAGTAAAAGGTGTGTGTCACTCAGCCTTCCATAGTCTGAAAATCTACTCCTGCTTAAAATGTCGCATTTTCCCTTTAAAGGAAAGAGGAAAAAAATGTTTGCCCTTCACAATCCTTAGATATTTTTACTGATCTTTTGTTGACCATTTTGTGAACTCAGAAGTCTGATGTCAGTCACCCTATAGAAAGGATACAGGCTGTTCTGTCATATCTGGAATTATTTTTAAACACTTCCCCCTCACAAACTAAATCCTTGGAGGTTAAGGGGGAAGGCAGACCTGTGGGTTTATATTGAGGAGAGAATATCTTACAAGAATTTAGTTCAGGAAAAAATAAGGAAAGTGTGGTCAAAAAAACACAGGTTATACAAATCCGTGGTGGAGGTATTTTGACACTGCTGTGGGATAAAGTCAACAATTTTTTCCTGGATACAAAAGCTCAGGTCAGACATTTCAATCAATGGGCACGTGTGTATATTTGTGTCTCAGGCAAACCACTGGCAGATTGATACATCCTCATCACTATGAATAATTATGTCTCTGATGGAGTCTCCACAGCTATTTGAAATAACCATTCCAACCCTTGCCAGGGAAGTTGCACCCCAAAAGTTTCCCTTTGCTTTGAAATTCCAGAGAGAGCATATCAGGAGGAAAACAAAATAAGAACAAGCAAACAAATCTTCCCCTGCTTGAGTAGCTCAGCAATAACAAATAACAGGGGAGAAAATTTACTGCAATGACTGAGGAAAAATCATAAAGGATGCACAATCTGGAGCTTCTGAGCAGCATATACACGGAAGCATATAAAACCAACAGAAACAGGCTTGGAAAGATTATTTTTAATTGAAAAATGTTGATTTTTCAACTGCTTTCCCTGTGCCCTCTTTTGCAGCTCCTACTGCCAGCTCACCACAGCCACCACTGCAAGGATTACCTCAGTTCCAGTCTTACTAAAGACTACCAGGCTGAACTATTTTTTCTTTGTTTTTGCAATTTCTGGTACTTTCTTGAAAGTCTCCACTCTTGGAGCCACAGAAGACTGTAAATTATATGTTGCAAACAATCAATTGTTTCTTATTGTTTCTTTCAATTAAAGGTGAGGTTCTTGGCTCTTGTTAGAAGTAGAAAATGAAAAACAAAAATGCCGTAAAATATATTGCACTGAGATGCATTTTAGCTGAATGTCACGATTTTGGGGACTTTTGAGACTGGTAATTACAGAACAGAAATGCAGATGTACAAGCCTACAACAGTAAACACACCTGTCCCACAAAGCAGAAAGAGAGCAAAATGTGGCAATATATGCTACACCTGTGGCCTACCAAACTTCTCTTTCAGATTTTAAAGAACACAAACTTGCAATCCTTTAGGGCTGTCAAGTAACCAGTTAGCAAAATTCAAATAGCACCTAAATGTTCTCCGCTGCCCACTGCAGCACACAGAAGTGAACTCCCAGCAAAGCTGCACACTCATGATTTTAATCAAGTCATCTGAAATTTGTTAAAGACCTCAATAAAACTGAACTCATGCTGTACCTGACAGGGGCCCTGGGTCACAGGAACCAGGCCATCCACCAGATGCCACATCTTGCAGAACTTTGTCACATCCTTCCTCAGGACCCCTCTGAAATGTTGTGCTTTCTGAGAGGCTCCTCAGCAGTGTGGAGGATGTCTGCTCCAGAAACAAACACACACTTCTGTCAGAAAACAAATGCCAGGTCTTTAGCAAAGGATTTGTCTTCAGCTATTGAATCATACTATTTATGTACTTGGAAGCACAGCAGAGCTTATATTTCTCTCCCTTAACAGTGTAGATTTAGCCAGTAACACTTTTAATATGAAATCCTATCTAGTGAGTATTTTTTTTTAAATACTCTACACATTTTGTGCAACTCTTCAACAGGGTTGTTAAAGTATTAAAAAGCTTTAAATTTACCACAGGCATTTGACAAAACTTGTTTCCCATTCACCCACTCAAATCGATAAAATGGTATTTTTACACAACTTTTAAACAAGCACACACATTCTTTAGCAAATTCAGAAGTGTATTTCAAATTTACTCGTAGAGAACAACACCAGAGAAACAGATCTGGGGATAAATACACCAAAAGCATCAGTAAGAGAAATGTAAGTGCCTTATGCATTTGAGCCATGTCCAGAGCAGAATCTGGGCTTTCTGGTCCCGTTCTCCAGCGTGTGTGGGTGCAGGCACTTTGCTCCAGTCAGTGCCAGACAGAAGCACAGGACAGGTAGCTGCAGGGGCTGCCCAGCTGCTGGCAGGGAGCACAAGGAAGTTATGCAGATTTTAACAGCCTGAAACTGAACTCAGGCATGCACTGCTCAGCCCCTGGCACTCACACGTGGAGTGGATGTCTTGGCATTAATCCCGGTGTCTTGAGGATTGAAATGAATGAAAGCCTCGTATTGACAGACCGAAGTAATGAAGTTAAGCACTGATACTAAATGGTGTGAGACAGGACAAAGATACATCAATCTCCGTTGTATCTTTTCCTGTGCGTTGCAGATAGGCTTTGCTTGAGCTTAGTTTGTCATCGAGTGTTTGTGAGGCTCCAAGTGGCCCTGGGGTCCTGATGCAGCCCCTCTGCTCAGAGCTAATCCACAGCCACAGCCTCGAAAGCACTTCCACTGCATGTGGTGCCTTCTGGAGGCTGACCTGGAACAGGGACCAGCCAGAGCAAAAAGATGAAGGGGGGATTTATTAAAAGGCCTCAATGGACACACCTGGGCAGCACAGGACCCCAGCTGGGCCACACCCAAGATGCACCCCAAAACGGTCACAAAATGGATGTCGATCACGAGGTCTCACACTTTTAGATGTTTGGGTCCATGAGCATATTGGAGTTAATTGTCCAGTTACAGGTTCACGTTATGAAGCTCCATCCTCCTTGTATTTTTTTCTTCTCACTTCACTGTAGGTTTTGTTCTTGGGCCTGAAAGTTGCATTGGTTGTCCTCGGTCCCAAGCTAGAGAAGGAATTGTTTTGTCACATCTACCCTGTGAAGAGAGCTCACCAACGCTTCATATGAAACCCAGAACCACACACTGAAACAGCACAGGTTCTGAAAAATATGAAAGCTAAAACTTAAGGTATCGCATGCAAATGCAAGAAAATATTTGACTTATTCATCTTTTAAAAGAATTGATGGCTTTTAGGGGTTCAGCTGAGAGGAAGGTGAGATCCATGGGGGTGTGATCACTTTGGGTTCATCTCCATGGTCAGAGGAGTACATGTGAGGACACTGGGGCTTGTGGGTTGGCCCACTGAACTGGCTTCTCTTTTTAGTTTAGGAATTATATAGGGACTAACTAGAGCAGGAAACTTCTCCCTCCCCCCAGCTTATTAAATGATTTCCTGTCAGTCCTTAGAAAAAGCAGCTCCTTGCTCAAAGCCTTAAGAAGCTGTGAGTGGCTCACACCCAGGCTGAGAACAATAGGAAGGGAAGGATAAGCAGAGCTAATTAGCCTTTTTGCACTTTGCCAGGGTAGCCAGCACATTAGAGATAAGCTCTCTCCACAGAGATACTCTGCCAGCCCCTTCCCCTCTTGCGGTTTGCTTTGCCTTTAAACGTGACTGTGTCAGATGTGATCCTGGCCAACACCCACGGGTGACTGCATGACCTTCTCTGCATTCCAGCACTCAGGGAAGCCACGTTTCAATCTGCTCACTCCACCATCTCACAGGCACAATAGAAATAAGCCATTTTTCCAGTGGCCTCATTCACACAATTTAAAAAACCAGACCAGATCAGCTAATGTGGATTTCTCAAAAGACACACTTCTCGAAGTGATCTTTCTAAAACTTTGTCAGGTGTTTATGTATTTGTGCTGAAACAAGTACCACCAGCAGTTTGGCAACCCCACAGACCAACAGTTTGGCATCTAGACCTCAGAGAAGCTGGTGCTATACGTCCTCACAGCCTCGATGCTCAGGCACATTTTTTTCTGGAGTTGGCCCTAAATGATCCTTCAAAGAATTAAGGACAGTCCTTTGACCACAACTGCACAGCAAATATTCCTTTCTGTTTCCAAGTTCTGCTGCCAATGTTCAAGCATTAAAGAGTGCATAAATTACATTAACACACATCTGATTTACTAATAAATCTGCTTTAAAAAAAAAACCAAACAAATGCCACCCTCACTTTTATCAGATTCTAGGAATTACTCACAAGTTAATGAGCATCACTGCAGTGACTTAAGCCTTGAGTGACATTTCCAGACTTCCAAACATCCTTAACACTGAATCAGCCTCACTGGTGCTCATGCTCTGTGAAATGCCAAGTCGTGGTCAGGGTACTACCTCACACCCATCCTCCTGGACCAGAATCCTGTCATCTGCACATTTCAGCCACACTCTTCCACCTTCCAACTCTGATTTTGATGCATGAGCCCTAGTCAGGATCTCTGAAAACCCTCCCAGTATACCCATCCATCCATCCATTTCAAGGTGAATTGCTGATAACTGCTCCAACAGGTTTTCCCTGTGGTTCTCACACGTGTGCTCTGGCAGTTCCATAAAGATCTGAGTTTTCTCAGATTCTAGACTTTCTAGCCTCAAGAAACACCCTGAGTATATTTTAAAAAATGGGGGGAAAATTATCTTTTTTCTCTATTGAGTTGGCCTCTTACTTTTTCTTGTGGAAGAAACAAGGCCAACCTGGGCAGAAAACCTGAAAATCTAGTTGCAACCCATCCTCTTTCCACCACTTTTACTTGGATTGAGCATTTATACTTCCTGTTCTGCACTGCATTTAGAGCAAAAGTTGATGGTATATCCTGGAAACATTACTCTTGGAGGTGATGAAAACATTGCCATAATTAATGGCAAATAAAAAGTTCTCAATAGAATTTTAAAAAACCCTTCATTACTTTTACATGCAGAGTGTAAAAATAAAGATGAACATACTGAATTTTTTTTTACCTTTGACACATCCCACTTCTATCTCTAGTGATTTTAAAAACATATTTTTTGTGCACCCTGAAGAAACACTCTGTGCAATGTGTGCAACAGGAAGAAGGAAAGGGAAACAAAAAGAAAAATCCACATTTTTCTATTAACAATCAAACTTTTCAAGTAAAATGGTCCAATGGCTCTACTTCATCTAACATTTAAAGATGTTTCATTCTGCAAAAAAGACAGGCACTTTTTTTTGTCTCCTAAAATATGTTTCGAATTTAAGTCTGAAAAAATATTTCCATTGTGCCATATATGTGGTAACTCAAAACCAAAATGAAAGGATTAAAATCAGGGCTGCACAGAATGGTTTAAATTAAATTCAGGTAGTGGGGAAGACTGCCGTATCTGGCAAGCTCCCACTCCCTGAGCTTTCTGGCTGAGAGGCAAGATGAAGCATAACAACCCTTACCTGCCAAGTCTACAGCAATTTGGAGGGTTTTATTCATCTCTTAAAATAAAACGTTAATGCTCTTGGAAGCTTGCCCAGGCGTACAGTAGATCTCACCTGTCTTTTCCTTCTCCTCACACCAGTGTACCGTGGGACGCTTCAGTAAGGACTGAAAATGTGCTCAATCTTTTTTTCCTTTTTCTGAATGCACGGTATTTGAACTTACTGCCCATCACACCTCAGTGGAAGACGTGACTGAATCCAGCAGCTATTTTGAAAATCTCAGCCAGTACGTTCCAAACAGGTGATGAGGAGCTGAAATCTGCCCTGTGCATGTCCTCTTCTGTCACTCTTTCACACCTCTAAAGCCTCTGCAGTCCCCCATGAGTAAAAATTAAATCTAATTAAATCTGCCCCCCTTCCAAGTGGCTCTGCTTATGATAAATCAGTTTGCATTATTTATGGTCTGTATTATTACTACAGCCACAATGAAATGGGCCCCAAGGCTTCCCCAAATCTGTATTTTTCCCTCAACAGATTATTCTTGGCTAAGCCAAGAAAGGCTGAGCAGAGCCCTGCCTTTCAGAAAAGGCAGCAAGGTGGAAGAATTAAAGTTTTCATAGGCTTCTTAGGAGATTACTCAAAACAGTAATATTAAATTATTTTTACAATCATCTGTGAAGAAATTAAAATACATAAATAATACACAGGCTCTCTGGAGCTTTTTCCCTGTCTTGTATGAGATTTAAAGACTTTCAGATGGCACCAGTAACAAAACAATTTATTAACAGACTGGCCTGCTAAGGCCACAGTTAATCTGTATAGACCATCTACCTTCAGGGAATTCTTTATTCCAAGCCAGGGAGTTCCCAAACTTTTTTCTGCCTCATGTACAACCCCCAGTTACTGCAAACACATCCCCTGGCAGCATCAGTCCTGTTTGTTTGCCGGGCCCTGGGCCATTTTGAAGTGGTTTATGCCCCTCCCAGGAGCACATTCATCACAATTCCTAAGCTGCTGCCTTCTACAGCAATACCTATAAATCATTATTTGCTGGAAAACCCAAAAATTTGCAGCAAAGGCACACCGAGTCACAGACACTTGGGCTGATTTGAGAAACTGCTATCAAATCCAGTGTTTGAACAGTATTATTCGTCTCCTTTGAGAGGATTTTTTAGGATATCTCAATTTGGAAATTTTGACAGCTTTGTCAAAACCCCAGTTTCTCATCTTTCTTTTTAGGGCCGGATGCATTGTAACTCATCAAAACTGAAAGAATTCTTCTATTACATATGAAGATCATGTCTTATGAGGAGCTGTGAGTACTGAGCACCTTGGGGTGGACTGACAGCAAATAATGGAACTATTCCTTGCACTATGCATTCTGCAAAACAGAAATTACAGGAAAAAAAGTCATAGAATCATTAGGGCTGGAAAAGACATTGAAGATCATTGAGTCAGTTTTGGTTTTCATAATTTGTCAGGAAAAAAAGAAAGCCATGACTAAGCAAGGTTGTAATAAAGGCTGTTTCTGTTACTACTTTCTTCTTTCTCGAACCACATTGCATGAAATGGGTTAGTAATTCTTGAAAACACACACCACTTGACACTGAAAGGAAAGGAGGCAAGGATGCCCCCAGGGAAAGAGCTGGTGCCCAACTTGCCCTTCTGCAGGCTGTTTGCTCTCAGGCTGATGAGACCCAAAGTGTTCAGAGCTCCCTGCTGAGGTCCCGCAGAGCCCAATCTGCCCGATTCACTCTGCAGAACTGAGGAGTTAATACAAAACTTGGCAGCTCTGACCAGGGCTGAGAGACCAGGGAAAGAAAACTGCACTGTCAAGCAGGAGGTAACTTTTCAGTCCTGCTTAAACTCATGCCCCAAGTGACTTATCTCATGATGATTTCAACTGCCACATCAGTGACCTCTGTGTTCAGAATGTGTTTCCAGTACTGGCGCATGCAGAAAGCTTTCTTCTTAAATTACAGAGAGTTCAAATAAGTATAATCCTAAACGGGATCTCAGCTTCAGAACAGAACCAGAGTCACTCGTACCATTATCAGATCATCTTCTCAGACAACCCGAGGTCAGGCCAACCTAGGCAATTATTTGTAGTCATTTGTGTGGAACTCATGGCATTTGAAAGCCTGGCGAAAGTTCTTCAGGCTGTGCAAACTCCAGAGGTCATTTCTGTTCCTTCTCATTCTACCAGCCCTCAGCAGTGAGGGGACTGGAAAAACTCCTTCAATTCTAGATGGCAATATTTGGCTTATTAAGGAAAACCAATGTACCAGAGCCTGTGCTGGAGGGGCAACTGCGACTTCTGCCTGAGCCCTTGTGGCAAGGCTGACCCGTGCCATGGGATTTCAGCGTAGTCAGGGAACCCCTCCGCAGAGCACAGCGGTGACAGAACACGTGTGGCAAGGGTAGCAACCCCAGAGGCTACGAGCTTGCCCACGTCAATGTGTTTGGAGGGCCTTGACGGCCCCATGGAGGTGCAATGTCGCTACGAGCGGGGGCAGGGCGCTGCTGGAGCAGCTCCTGCGCTCAGGGGCACAGCCCCAGCTGGACGTGCCCCCAGAGCTCTGCTGGAAAGCTGGGACTGTGCACCGCTCCTCTCTCTCTTAGCAATCCTCCCGTGCGTTCCCAGACCATGCTCTGGTATGTAAGGAAACCCACAGAAATCAGATAAGGACAATCACAGTTCGTTTGGGAAGTCTATGGAGCCCACCTCCCATTTACCAAAATGCCACTAATTACTCTGAAACAAAGACACCAAAAGGCATCTATGGAAGTAAAAGATATCCTTCACATTAAACAGAGGTAAAAGTACTGCTGAACTCACTACAAAAAAAAAAAAAAATTAAGGGAATTTAAGCAATCTCCTTTTTTAGTGAGTGCCATGAACTGGATGCAGTGTTTTTTTCCTGCTGTCAAGAATAAAAATAAATAAAAAATTTAAAATATGAATTTAAAATTTTAAAATAAATTTAATAATAAATTAAAAACTGATCTGTATTATTGCCAGAGAGCTGGCACCCCCTGTCTCAGCAAGGAGACCAGCCCTTTGGCTCTACCCCAATTCTGACCATTTCAGCACGAAAGCTCCAGCTGGGCAGAGCCCCATGGCCATGCACCTGCTAAATGACAGCAGCAGGGGAGCACTGGCAGCAGACAGTGGAAATCCCACAGGAGCACAGGGAACTGATCCTGCCCCGTGTCCAACACCCATATTGCTTTGGAGTTGTCACAGGAAATGTCAGTGCCCTGCTTTCCACATCCACTCACATGTATATGTATATTTACATCAAAACAATGGAAAGAAGACTTCAGTTCTATTTGGCAGCCACTTTTCTACTCCCCCCATCCAGTTGCTGGGAGCCATCCTCTATCCACTGCTGAATAGACTTCATTTTTCATTTCTATTCTGCCTTTTATCACTCACTTCCCTGAAAATCATTCCCTTTAGTCATGTGTGTGTGTTCATTCTGTCTGGCTACTGCCCCTAATTATTACATTGGTGCTATGTGAAAGCAAAAATAATCAAATGACCTGTCCACTCTCCCCACTCCCCCCAATCAGAATTTAGAGATATCTAATATTAACTTTTAATTTCTTTTTTAAGAAATTAAAAAAGTTAAACGCTTTTTAAAGTTAATTAAATTAACTTTTTTTTGTCAGCCAAGTCTCTGACACTCTGACAGTGGAGTTGCTGCTTTATCATTTTCATTTTGGAATATCTCTTAGAAAGCAATTGTTGCATTCCCTGCTCTAATATTGTTTTGCTTGAGCATTTACCAATATTCTAAAAGAAAAATATGAAGTAGGACAGTGTGCATAGCTAAAACAACATGTGCAACATGGCAGGTTTGCACTGTAATTCATTATAGAGGGAAAGAAGGAGCAGCAAAAACTCCTGCCTGACCTGATTAATTATTATTGATCTACCTCACACAGGCACTGTCTTGACAAGCAGAATGTGTAAAACTGTGGTGGCTGTGCTTGTCAAAGACCATAAGAGCCTGGAGGTATCACAGGCTGAAAACCACCTCCTGGTGCAGATGGTATAGGAAGGGATTGGTTTGCCCAGAGTACAATATACTCATCTACTACTTAGAAATTGAAAAAAAGATTTATCGGGTATTCTCATCTATCTATCTATCTATCTATCTATCTATCTATCTGAAATGTTTTACTGGACCTGGAGAAATGGATTCATGCCCAGGGAGCATTTTCTATCTAACATTACCACTGATTTCAGCAGCATAATTTTGCCCATGGCAAGGCAGACAATCTGCAGCCCCCACCCAGATCTTCACCATCCTGCTGGAAAGTTCCCTTTATGCCCTTGTATTTATTGGTGTTTAGACAGAAGTCTCATTTGGCCTACCACATCAAAAGAGGTTTTCTTCTCCAGGGGCTGTCAGTTCTGTTTCTGGAGCAGGAAACAGCTCTTCCCTGCTCAGGAGAAATGTCTGTGTTGGACTGCCACCACCTCCACAAGGGGTTCACTGAGCCTGCGCCTGCATGTCCTTGTACAACATCCAGTGCAAAATTCCATCCAGGACACACAGTCCCTCTGGGAACTGCTGCACTCTGCTTCTTTATTTACCTGCCCCAGCACAGGAGGAGGTGCCACAGCACTCTCAGGGGACACATGGACCTCTCCCTGCCAGTGCCAATATGCCCTGAGACCACTTTCCACTGGGCTTCACCCGCCAGGGACAGCTGTCACTGTTCTTGGGTGGGACAGCTCACATCAGTGCTTTGGAGTACAAGTTTCAGTCTCCTCCAAGGTGTGATCAGCACATCAGTAGGTGAGGACTGACAGCAGAAAACTGATATGGGGCTTCCAAATAGATCCATACAGGGATGTAGATACTAGTAAAAAGTGCCACCCTCTCAGCTGATAAACAGGTAGTGAGAAATCAAATTCCAAACACAGGAAAAGAACTGATCAATGAATGGGTGCTCATACCACTGAACATATCTGCCCACAGCATTCACTTCTCCACAACATGAATGCACCAGCAGGTAGACTGGCATATCACAATTGGGGTTTTTTTAGGACCCCAAAAGAATGGTCACAGCTTCCCTTCTCTCTGTGACTGTGAGCTGAGAAGGTGACCTCTCAAATTTCCAAGTATGATGCTCAAGTCAGTCTCAGGAAAGAAGATGCTTGCTGGGTGTGTTTCTCACCCTAAGAAACAAAGGGAGTGAATGTCTGCAGTGAGGTAGAAAACTGACTCTTCCACACACAGGTTTTGAAGTCAACTGGAGAAGGCAAAGCCATGTGGAAATGACCCATTTATAATCAAGCATACATCAGAGAATGGTCTTCCGAGGGCTGGAGCATGGGAAAATAGAAGGTAAGGGATAATTAGAAATTTGTAATGCTGTTCAGTCTAACGCAGGGCCAGACGTTTCCCTTGGGCTTAGCCAGGCATTGAGGGAAACTGGGAGAGAGGTGGATCCAGTGCCCCTTTTCCTGTCACATACACAATGTGCAGGGACTGCAGAGCTCTGCAGAGCTGCTGGCAAAGCAGCATCCCTTCCCTCAGTGTGTCAGGCAGGAGTTCAGAGCCCTTGCAGAAGTAACTTTGGAAAATGCTAAAGCAATTGGGTATGTGTCTCTAAACCCAGCTGTCTGCTATTAGGATTTCATTACTGCACACTACTCACGATTTTGGCAAGGCTCTGTGACAATTAACATGAATTCTTCTGGGAGGGATGCAGCACATGACATCATGTAGTAAATTTTCTGATATTAGAACCTTTCATTTGTGCCCTACTGTACTTGTTAGAGTAACAAACTCAAAATGAAAAATGTAATTACCCAACAGAGCTTTCAATTATATCTTATATTAACTTCTAATACTCTAAGTATTCATTCTCAATTCCAAATCCGGTGCAAAACACTCTAGAAGATGAAACTTGACAGATTTAATAAAGCACTAATCCGATTCTTTGACAGACGCTGATTTAAGGGCATTTCATAATGGGGAATCTCAAGTAAGATAATAGCAACAGTTGAAGAACAATTGCCCTTGTCTGCCTTAGTGCTGGACTCTGAAAACTCATATGCTAACAAATGCTAAGCAAAATGCACAATCAAATAAAACTCTGGGCACAAGCAGCATTTTGCAGCTAAATATTTCTGGGAACAGCTTCCTGCAAATATTAAGCATATTGGGAACCAGAGATTTTCAAATCCTAATTTGTGCTCAAAAGCCCCCTTGGATAAAATTATTCTAAGTTTACAGGTAAGTGGTTTAGACAAAGATTAATAACTTGTTTTTCAAGAATAATCACCAGATATCTAAAAGGGCAGGATAGGATAGAGTCTGTAACTTGATCAATGAAACAAAAGCAGACACATTGAATATTTACAGATCTTTATGACAAGCTCCATCTTAATCTCCTCTCTGCTTTATTACTGCAGTGAATTACTTGACAGGAAAAATAAACATGTTTTCTGTACTTTTAGGCTAAGTTACCACATTTTAGGACTTTGTGTGCTTCTACCAGAAGACTTGTCATAGCAGAAGATCTGAACAACCACAGGCCAGGCCTCCCCCCCAGTCTGAGTCACACTGGTATTATTACTCCTTCTTTTGTGATCTCTGACTTTGGGTTAACTGAGTAAACAAGACTGCTCATGTCCAGTTTTCATTTTCCTCTCAGTCTTTACACTAATTACAGCAATTAGAACAGGTCCAGTGGCAGACTCGTGTGCATTCAGGTTCCCCAGCACAAGCAAAGGACAGTGCTCATGCTGAAAGCTCTGATGTGACCCTGCCACAAATATTGCCTTCTCTTTTGAAATGCACTCTCCTCAGACACCATGCAAGAACACAACCCCACAGCATTCCAAAGATTTACTTTTCTGGGCAGTTACAGGGGAATATCCAAAACTTCAAGAGAAAAGCTGGGCACTGCTGGTATAAATTGTTCAAGCTTCGATAATTTCAACAGCATGAAGACTGAGTACATCCTCAGACAGTCTAGCACAAAACCCTTGCCAGAATCCTGATGAAAGGCTGTTTTCTTTCCTAGGCAAAGATACAAACTTTCAAAGCAAATTTGAGACCCATAGTCTTCTAATGTTAAGACTTTCCTATCTCTCCACTGAAATTTTATTTTATTTATTAATATACAATAAAACATTGTCCTGAATTAGCAGCAATGAGAAAAATTGAACGCACACTTACTTTTTCTTTGATAGTTAATTCAACAGGAGACAAAACTGTTTTAAAGATGTTCGGCCCTGAGTGTTTATTCCTGAACAATTTCACCACTAGTTTGCAACAAAAGCAGAAAATAACTGGAATCTCCATGAAGATTGAGAGTGCATCTTGTTTTAACTGTTCTGTATTCTGCCAACATTATCTCTACCATCATAGAAAGATAAAAGCCAAAAAGACCCAAACAACCTACATAAAATACTGAAAGTAAAGCTGTAAAATAGATCAAGGTGACTCCAAGGAATCTCAACCACAGCAATGAAAATTCAGCATGTGGTGTGGAATTATAAAGAAGGAGGCCTCAGAATGCTCTGAGCATTGTATGTGTGGTATTACACTAAACCCACAAGATTTGGCTAAATGATCTTCTGTATCTCTTTCATTTTCTCCCATAACCTCATGTTTACTTCCCAGGCTTTTTTTCTGCTCTCCTTTGTTGAGTTTCCTCAGAGCACACGTGTCTTCCAGCTCCAAGGCAAGGATAAATGAGATCCATGTCAGTGCTTGTCTCCAGAGTTATCTTTTGATATCACCTCAAAACACCCTGCTCTTAAAGCCCAGGAGATGGCTGATAGCCTGTGATAATTTCTCACAAGTGGAAACAGTAAAGAGCAATTCCAGTCCATAACTGGATCCACTTCTGTACATAGCTTGCAATAGAACTCTTTTGTCAATAGCAGCCTACACCTTGAAAAAACCCTTTATTTACATCTGCTTTTCTTGTAAAAACAACAATTACTCGAGCTGCCTATAAATGTCTAATATTCAAAACCCTGTGTTCTGATTATTAAAAACTTTTCCAAAAAATTTTGCTTCCCAGCATTTTACATTATCATCACAGCCAACATTAGCTAGAGGCCTTCACTGTGTAAGATTCAAGTGCTCTTTTATTAATTTCATCAGTATAACCTGAGCTATACCATAAACCCAATATTCTTCAGGTGCGGAGGTTCAGAGCCTGAACTGCAGCACAGAGCAGATGTGCCTCAGGTGCATGGAGGGGCACATCCAATTTCCAGTAATGGATGGCATTCTGTACCCTCTTCTGCAGTGGGAATAAATTCAAGTCTCCCCACACTAAATGCAGAAAGCACCTTGGCAATGACGACCCAAACTGGTGAGACTTAGCCAGTGTCTAATTTAATAGGAAAGGGAGTAGCACTCATTTTAAATAAAGGGTGGAAGTTGTGCTCATTCTGGAGCAGAGGTTGTGTACTCCACGTGTCTGCCTTAGGCATTGATCACATGTGACACAAAGAACCAGGACATTACCAAAAAAATCCTTCATACACTGCAGTGAGGAAAACATTTTGCTTTGCAGCACAACTCTCCTGAAGTTGCCTAAAACCAGCACTGATCGTAGCAGTCAACCTTTATGTTTCCAATTCTGGATGTTTTATGCCTCATTTTCTCCCTCCAGGGAGAAACTGAGATCAAGTCTCTGAAATTATCCCCCTGTCCACACTGCTTTAACAACTAGGATAATTTTCCTACCAAGTGTTATTCACAAGCAGGAAGCCCATAAAAGCTAAGTTTAAATAAAAATAAAGTTTTCATTAGAATATTATGGGATTATCAGCTGCATCCATTAGTTTCCTCCCTCTAGCTACAGGAAGGTACCAGAGAATTTCCAGGACAGGCTACTGCAAGCCTATGCTTCTTTCACGCACTGGAAGAAATGCTTCTATGGCAAACCAGGAGATTAAACTCTTAATTTTAATTTCTGACACAGCTGTTGATGAAGAGGCAAGTTATGAAAACGCTCACACTTTTGTGGGGTAAACTCTGTGCCCTGTGGCCCTCTAGTCAGGAAAATCAAGTAACTCCTGTAGTGCTGTTGTATTGTGACCTGAGCTCCTTCCAGGGATCTGACATTGTCTGCCTACCAAATTATCAGTTCTCTCTGCCTTCCAAACTTTATTCAAGAATCAGATCCTTCCCGGTCCAGTACCATCTGCCCTACTAGCTTACACTTTAAACCAAATATCTATTAATCTATGAATTAGAATCAATAGATCCTATTAATATCTA
>WAAG01010241.1:3142-41564 GCA_013390105.1 Tichodroma muraria | reverse complement strand
CCCCGGCCCGGCCGCATGGCTCGGTGGAGCTGGGCCCAGTTTCAATCCTCCCCGGCCTGAGGCCGCGTGGCTCAGCAGAGCAAGGCCCGGTCTGGCCCAGCTGCTCCCAGGGCCCTGCGGCCTCTGTCCTTCTCGCTGGCCCAGACCCGGCCAGGGCTGCAGCCGAGACAAAGCCCAGCCTGGCTCGGCCCGGCTCGAGAGAGCCCGCCGGGCTCACACGCTACTCTTCTCCCACCGGAAACCAGAAGCAGGAATTTTCCCCGGTTTGCATTTAAAATGTGTATTCACAAAGGCGTACCCATGTCTTTCATTGGCTTAATCAAGTGTCAATATTACACATTGGCCAATCAGGTTAAACTACCACAGCACATAGCTCTGCTTATTTAGACTTTACAGTCATCACTGAGGACACTCAGAAGACCTTATTCTGGGTGATCCATATCAATTCCTTTTCTCACAAGTCCTTTCTCATTGCCAAAAAAAAACCCCAAACAAAATCTCCAACCCGTAAAATTCCAAACCACCACTGATGGGGACTACAGCTGTGATCTTCTGGATCACTGTTGATAGCTACATAAAAAATCAGAAATCCTGTATCCAAGCTCTCCTTGCACACTTGCAGGCCACTTACCCTGTGACATTTAATCTAAACCAAAGGCACACTGTTAGCTGGGGATTTTTTAGTGCTCCAAATGCAATAATGATTTTCAGAATGTGCGGGTCTGGCTCACTTCAAGCGGTTTTGCTCCTTCCTTGACTCCAGCTGCAAACTCCTAAACACATACTTTTTTAGGTCATTATGGCCTAATGTCTGTGGCATTACATTATTTCTGTGACATATCTTTGAACATACCGTAATTCCAAAAACTACAGGTCATCTCTGAGGCCAGCTGGAGAGCAGGATTTTATATTAACTCCATCCT
This sequence comes from Tichodroma muraria, assembly GCA_013390105.1. Lineage (NCBI taxonomy): Eukaryota > Metazoa > Chordata > Aves > Passeriformes > Sittidae > Tichodroma > Tichodroma muraria. The sequence goes on along the minus strand of WAAG01010241.1, from coordinate 40,641 downwards.
TTGTCTCCATTGCCCTTTTTAACAAAAGGCAAACAAAAAAATCTCACTGAAACTTCCTTTCCCATTATTCCCTTCATGGTAATGAGCCTTATAAGCTTGCCCTATTAGGAAAAACCATTGCTAGAGGCAAAAAGCACACCACCACTGGGAACATCCTCCATCCTGAGAAATCCTGGCCCAGAACCAGGCACCAGGATAACTAAAGCACAACATTCCTAATCAGAGATTCTCAGACAAAGAAACCTTGCCAAAGAAGACTTCTTCTCCCCTTAAAAAAAGAAGCAAAGAACTCCACACATGCACCCAGGCCAATAAAAGATGACAGCGGTCTTCAGAGGGATGTTTCTTATGGTCCTTTTCAAAAGGAATCAAGGAACCAATTTTTCATTTAGTATCCTCATGTTAATCCACTCTCCTTAGATACATATTTATCTACTTAAACTCTAAATAGCTATCAAATAAAATTTGTCTGGGTGGTTTCTGCTTGAGAAAGGAATTCTCGGAAGAGCAAAACTTCTCTAAATCAGGTGCAGATCCTGTCACGGCTGTGACAGAACTCCAGGAGCTCTCAGACTCACCCTCCCAGCCCTAAGCGACAACTTTAGTAGGAGTGCACACCCTCAGACAGAACACCAGGCACAATCTCTGAGCTAGGGTATGTCAGTTGTTTCACTGGGCCGGTTTCACCTCAGTGGAAAATGGGAATTCAGATATTTTGTCAACACAAGCTCCCTGAGGTACCATTTACTCCGAGCAGAAAATCACTGGTATTTTGCACTGGCAGCAGAATAAAGCAGCATTTGAACTATGCATTGAAGGCTTCATTCTCCTTATTTTGTATTCCTCCTGCAGTAAAGATTTTTTCCAGCAGCAAGCAAGCATAGCATGGGGAGTTTTGTCTCCACATCAGTTTTTCATACCTCCTAGTTTTCACCATGCCTAACCATAGTCAGACTCACTCAGACACAAAACTGAAGCTTCCTGATTTTAGTAAAGGGAAGGACATCAGCACTTCCTATATCCTCAAACACCCAACAAGAAGAGAAAATGGAACCATCGAACCAGATTAGGGGAGAACCTAACCTGGGCAGGATTGGAAAGTAAAGAAAATTCCAGGTTTTGTTCTCCACCATCCCTGTTCCATGCCCCCATGCACATACACACATCTGAAAGGAAACTGAGGGGAGAAGATTTTCAGCTTACTCCAAAATGGAAATTTCCATGTTGCCACTAAAGCCCAAAGTCCCTGAGGCAGGAGACTCAGGGCACAGGGAAGCAGGAGGATGCAGCAGAGGGGGACGGTGGCTCAGGAGGGGTGCCCGAGGGGACAGTGGCTCAGGAGGGGTGCCCGAGGGGACAGTGGCTCCCAGATCCTCCTGCCTTGCAGCAGAGCCAGGGTCAGGCTGCTCTCTGCCCCAGGTGCTGCGGCAAATCGAGCTCTCTGCACAAGGTGACTTCTCCAGGAGCCTCTGCCCCGTTCCTGGTCCTTTCCAGCAGCCTGGCTGCTCGGGCTCTCCTGGCCCCGGGCAGGGCTGCTCGTTCCCCAGACCCTGGCTGTGGACCCAAACCACCCCCAGCATCTCGAGCCTCCTCCGTCCCTAGCTCCAGACATGCTGCGTGTTCTGGAACGAGGATTGCGTTCTGTCAGGAACCAAACGGACACTTTGCTGTTCCAAAGAATCAGATCTGTTTTGCTGGATGACTAACAGAAATATTGCTCACCCGAAGCAATCAAACTTTCATTTACATGTTTGAGAGCCTGATCTACAGTCCCTGGAGTCTCTGGGACTATTTCCAGTCACTTTGACAGACCTTGGATCTGGCTTTGAGCAATTTTTTCCCCTAGATATATTCATCCACTGAAGACTGAGCTCAGTACTGATTTTTTCACACTGCAGCTAAAGAATGAATATACTTAAAGCTTCTTGTAAGGCCGGATATCACTAGGTAAATTGAACACAGAGGCTTGTTTTCCTTACATTTGGTTTTGATGTTCTGTTCACTGAGCCTATGACTCCAAAGGTTACAGATGATGCAATTTATTTTCCTTCTGGTTCTTACCAGTAGAATACTGCTCCTCTTCCTAGATTAAACACAGGCTTTATTGCAAATTTATCTCAAAATACATGTCTTTGAAAGGTCCAAAATCTAACAGCATGTTTCACATTTGCTAGCAATCTCATTTTTAAGCTGGTTTTCTAAGGAGTCTGCCCCCAAACCAGTTTTGCCTTTCTCATGTCAATGGTGTGTTAATCCAGACTTCCACAAAATTAAATGCTGATCTTAGAACCTTTGGAAGGATCCTTCTCCTTCAGTAAGCACTGCGGGCATCACCATTCCAGCACAAACACGAAATTAAAGACATGGCAACTGTGTAAGATAATAAACTCTGTCAGTTTACAGCTGATTTTACTTTGTTTCTATTCATCCTGAAGTTATGTACACTGGTCGTTTCCAGGGTTTATTTTATAACTACCTGGGGCATAAACCTGCTCATTTTTTACTGAGGACTGCAATGTTGAATTAGCTGCAGGATGCTGACCACAATATCATGTGCTATGCTTGATTACACGGGTGTTATCTTAAAATCACAATCACGCTGCTCCCTAAGTGCATTGGACGACACATAGCCACACAAACTGCCCATCTTCATCTTCCCAGTGCTTTTTGTGCCTTGTCTTCCTACAAACACAAAACTGAAATCCCGTTCATGCTGACAATACCTGGGTAACCAGCAGTTTGCCCATAGGTTTTGTAAACCAGACTTTCTTTGGGTTTGTATCCACCAAATAGTTTCCTTTAAAGAAGAGGCTATTATAACTCATTTATTTTTTTCAGGGGAACTAAAATCTAGCCAGTAACAGGTAAGTTTATATAATTTTGACAATAAAATGCAGTAGGATCTGCATTAGGAAATCTAACTGACATTGCTTTTACCCCAGAAGCTTTGCAGTTACGCGATTCCATCAGTGTCTAAGAATGAAGGTAGATCTCCTTGTTGATGGGTCTCATGTTGCATGTCTGTTTTACAGAATTGCTCTGACACCAGCCAATTACATGGACTAATTGAGAGCAAAACATTCCTGCAGTGCTCCTGTGCTAGCCAGCTCTTCAGTGCTTTCCAGGACTCTCTTCCCAATCCATGCCTGCATGCTACCCAGGGTCCACAGGCTCTTAGCCAATTATCTTCCTATTAATTGGCCACAGTTATGTACTGAGCACCTAATTATAAGTGAAATTTTAACTTGTACATCTGGAATATATTTTTTACATTTTTCACTTTTCTTACAAAAGGAATAAAGTTAATTGTGAGCAACACAACAACCTAAAACAAATTGTAAACTTTCAAATAATGGAAGTAACAGTGATGGTCTTGTTCTAAGTAGTCCTCATCCAATGCATAGGACACCATAGCTAGAACAGGGTATTTTCTGGGAAAAAAAAAAAAAGAAGGAAATGGTAAAAAAAGAAGGTAAGCAATTTTCTTAATTTTTAATTACTCTTCTTGTTTTGAAAAAGCAGCAATGAAAACAGTTACTGATGTGCTCCTCCTCTTGCTCAATATACTGCTCAGAGTAGATAATTTCCAAGACTTCACACTGATTATTTTCACAGCTACTGCAAAGCAAGGCTTGTTTACAAACTCACTATTTCCATGCAAGAAATAAATGAATATTCAGACTGAAAGCAAGCTTTTCACAGTCTTTCTACGCTGACAACAATGAAGCATTTCCAGTGGTTTTGATGAGACTCACAATCAGGATTTTCTCAGTTCAGTCTCACACATGATCAAGATTTGAAAGTCCTTTAGGTTCAGAGGAGGTGAAAGCACAGGCTATAAGCTTGATTCACTTCCTAAAGAAAGCGATGGAAAGGCTCTCTTGAACCTAACAGTACCTAAAAAGCTCCTAAACTTTTGTCAAGCACTGCACAGAAACATTTAAATCTCTAGAAATGGGCAAAATAATCAAGAGTTAACATAACACTGAAATAACACAATGACATTCAAAACTGAAATTAATAAATACATCAGAAATCTATTATTTCTATTTATCAAGGAAGAAAAAGAATGGAAACTTTAAACTACAGAAACACTTAGATGTGCTTTCAAAACTAGAGAGTTAAGGACAATGAGCAGTGTCAGATACCCTGCAAGATGCAATACATCCATCGCTTCTCCCACTGAATACAAGTCAGACATCATTTCAAAATTCTTTTCAGCTGAATCACTCAATTACTTTTAAAAATTTGTAGATGAATACCTGAGGCTTAGGAAAATTCAGATTCTTAAGATGCTTTTCATAGAACATTGATAAGTACACACGTTTTACTCCCAGTACTTTTGTAACACTGGCAAGTTTTTATAGAAAAGGAGAATTACCAGCAATAACATTTCAAGGAATCACTGTAATGTGTAAACGGTGTGTAATGAAGCTCAATTTAGCCCTCAGTGAAGTCTCAGTGAGTAAAATGAGTCTCAGGGTAAAAATGATCATCTGCTTTCCAGTACAGCTGATTGGCAAAGGATCTCCTCATCACAAGCAGAGTAAAAGACACCACTTGTTCTCTGAAGAGGCTGAGGAAGGAAGGTGGGGAAGGGGAATAAAACAAGCTGCAGCCTCACTGCTCTCTCTGAGACCACTACCCTCCCAGGCTGACAAGGGACCAATTCCAGAGGAACCAAAACATTTGGTTGCTTTCTCTCTCCACTGCTCTCTTAGTAAATGTTATCCTAAGTACCTCTTTAGTAAACACTTCTGTAAATAGCCACTGCTCATTGCAGTGGCACTGAAAATCCAAGTGCCAGCTCATCTCCTTCAGTGGAGTTTACACCATCTTCAAACCAGTAAAATAGGCTTGACCCAATCTGCTTGGGCAATGCTTCTTTGCTAAAACACAGATTTGTTAAGTGCTAGACCTAAAAATAATTTACGTTCTGATCACCATCAAAACTGCATTTTGTTAAATGCTTTTCTGCATCTTATTCCTCTATTTAAGGATGTCTGGTTTTTGGGTTTTGGGTGTTTTTGTCCAAGAGGACAGAGATGTCACTAATACCATTCTGACAAGAAGAGCAGCCAAGAGTTACTACAAGCCTTGAGATCTGTGCTCTGGAAGGAAAAAATCCAGGTTTAAGTTTTAGAGGCATATTTTATGACAAAGAGCACCAAGTGCCTTCTGTCCTACACAATTCATCTCAATTAAGTAGAAACACCAAGACAGGGACCCCCATGGTACAAAAACGAGCTAATGCATTCAGCAAGCTGTGAGAAAAGTGACTTAAAGTTATTGCAAACACCAGACTAACACCACCACCTAGCCACTAACCATATACAATATAAGAACATAATTTCCTGAAAAAAGGAGAATGTATAACTTTAGAGGAAGGGTCTCAGACAAAGCCAACCAAACAGCCTTTTCTGGGCACCACAGCTCAGTCACCACAGGCATCTCCCCAGGCGGTGGAAGCGCTGCAGCGCATCCACGGAGCACTCTTGGGATATTTCCTGATGAAAGAGGAAATATCTTGGGATATTTCCTGCTGCTGCTCACAGCAGCTCCCAGGGAATCCCCAGAGCAGCATTACTGCGCGAGCATCCAGGTGTTGCTGAGCTTGAACAGAAGAAGGGGCTGGGAATGAGAAGAATTCTGCTCCCCTACCCACCCCTTTTGTTTCCCTACTTCTCTCTCAACTGCAGCCACATCCCATTTCTGAAGAAGTGACAGACAGCTCACAAAACTTGCCCACCTGGCCTTTATCAATGGGCATAACCATAAAGCCCCCAGGACCTGGGCCAGATGGAAAGAAATACTCAGCAACACTGGCAAACAAAAGCACTTACACACTAAAACCTCGCTGTTTCTTGGTGAAGTTTAGCGTTGTTTATTGACATGTCAGCACTAAATCATCTCCTCTAGGAATTGGAGTCAACACTTTTCTGAACACTGCTAATTGTTACTCTGTATTTATGTCACTTACAGACGTCACCACAGGAAAACACAGCCAATAAATTACTTCACCTTCATGCAGCAAAGCAGCACCTGAAGTCAAGCACAGTTTGCGCGCTCAGCATCTCACAAAATGTGCACAAAATATGCCGCTCACGAGCAAGCCTGAAAACATTCAAATGAAAACTGCATTTACTTCATGATTAAGTAAGAACAAAGTTTGGGAGCTTTTCTGTTTGTTTTTGTGTCTCAACCATTAGCCAGTTGCTAACTCTGAGAGGAAACAAATTCAGAAACACTAAAATGTTTCCACTGAATTTTGTCATTTTTCGTTTGCGCTTCTCCCGAGCTGTAAGGATTTCCTTTTCACCAAATGCTGCTTGCAGCTTTTTGATTATGTGATAAAAACTTTTGAATGCTGCTTGCACACACAACATACAAATAATTGGCTTTGTGGAAAGGGGACCTGCAAAGCAATTTTTAATGCCCGTAAGAGGAGCAGAGCTCCAGTGCCTTGAAGGGGATCTGGGAGGGATGGCAGCAGATGGCAGCAAGGACAGAAGTCCAGGGAGAGCCCTTCATATTAGTGCTTGTGCATTAAATACAGCAAAACTACACAAATGTGAAAGATTTGCAGGATCCATTCCACAGAATTAAGAAATGCTGTTCTTTACTTCAAAATCTTTAAAGTATCAGTGGGAGATATTTTATTTTAATCAAGCCCAGGAAATTCAGGTTCCAAGCCAGCACACATTCCTGTCCCTAATTTGTTGGGGTTTTTTTTGTTTTTTTAATTAAAAAAATCATGGCCTTGAAAATAATTTATTGCACGTAAAATCAACCTAATGCAATTGTTTAATTTTTTAACTTTTTAAAATCTAAATTGTTTATCTTTTTCCCCAAAATATTAGTATAGGAACAAGTATGAAACAGCAATCATACAAAGCTTGCAAAGAAATAGTTGCAGAATGTATAATAAATTAACTGCTATAATATTTGGGCTTTAGAAATCAAAACAAAATTAGAATGCATTCTTAAAAAGTGTTGATGCTCACTAATCAGACAGGTAAACTTTATGCTGCACATAATTTCAGACCCCAAAAATATTTCACAATAACAAAGGACCAATCTGGACATTACTCATGTGGTTTCAACAGGAATTTCATAAGGCCAGACCACACCTCTGTAAAGAGATAAAAGTGGATCATGTAAAAGTACTCATAGATTGTTAATCCCCAGCACTGAGGACATCAATCTAGCCTTGATAACTTTTACTCTCAAAAATGTCATGATAATTAAAAAAAAATCCAAAACAACTTCGTGTGAGACTGGCACTTTTTTTTCCTTGATGTAGTTTTTCATCGCTGGCAGCTTTTGTTTTCACGATGAAAGCTGTGAAGTTATTAGCCCTGAGATTCTCTAACTAATCTTAAATTAGTGTGGGACCAGTAAACTTCGTTTTGAAGAGGAGAAAAAATTGCAATAAATCACAGGCTTAAGATGAATTCAGTAGGCAATGGTGCCATGTTAGTACCCCTTGTTAAGCTGTGGCAGAGAGGAGCCAAACAAATCCTGAGCCTTGTTGGCAGGTGACCCAGACTAAACAGCTTTTCTGCCTTCTTTCTGCTGCCCCTCCTGTAGAAAATAAAGGCACACCCCCAGAACCTCGAGCCTGTTTGGTGGAGCTGGATCTACGGCTGCCAGAGGTCACAAAATGCTCACCAGCTCCCAGGCCACGTCCTTGTCTGTCTGTCTGTCCCTTTGTGAGGAATCTTCGGAGTCAGAAGCTCAGCATGCTGAAAGCAGCAGCAGCAGCAGATTTGCTCAGCCCGGAGGGACTGCTTGGGACCAGGTTTGGCCATGGGGACATGGGAGTTCCCAGACATGGAGGACAGGACCCTGTGGCAGTAGTGAGCTGTCTCAGACGTCCACTGAAGCTCCTTCTTGCCTTAAAAATAGGTCAAAAGCATGTATAGGAACAGGTCCTTACCTCCCTAAGCTGTAGCTCTGAACACCTTGTAAACTGAATTAGTGCATTTTGTGGTGTGCTAGATTAGGAGGAATTCACTGCAACAATCAAATCCAGTTCTTAGGTTCTTGCTGCCTTTCCTCCCTTGGTTGGGCCCAGGGTCACAAATTCCCTTCCTGTGGTGTAACAGAGAAAGAGCTGGAAGGAAGGGGAGCTACTTCACATTGCACTGCTAGATTTTAAATCTATTTCACTCTCCTCACTGGTTTGAAAAATTGTATTAAACTTTCATTTTATCTTTGTATAGTTGCAGGAGCATCATTATAAAACAGAAGTATACATCTTTTCACTAGAAACACTGTGATCATTTTAAATTGTGATAAAATAGTTTCCACATTTCTTTAGCACTCAGCCTATCTGAAATTTATTTTTTGAGACATCATAGGTAACAATTGCCTGCTTTAGATAGATATAATGATGTGACAGCCTCTTTTGTTTCTATTTTTTCAAAATACAGCATTTCAACTTATGTTACAATGAAAGAAGAAAATCTTCCCTGTTACCTGAAAAACAAATGTTAGGAACACCTAGAATTTTGCTAGTGTACTAAAGGTATAACCACAATAATAAAATAACTCTGCATACCTGGAAAGGCATCTTGAATGCTTATTAATTTTGCTTCCAAATTATAAGGTGGGAAAACTCCACAAACTATTTTTGTATTTTAGAATTTTTTCAGTTTGGCAAGGGATAAATATTCTGATACATAAAGAGGAGTAACTCCAAAAATTAAAATGTCACCCTAAAACTTCAGTTCACTCATTGCAAGCTAAACAATAACTATTAACTCAGAACCCCTGAGCTCCCAGATAGCCAGACTAGAAAGTGAAGGCGTTCCTCAGGCGAGACCCGCTTACATTCGCCTTGGCTGGGCTGTGATTAGACTAACTGGCCTTAATTGCCCTCACTCGCCAGAGATTCGCTGGAAGCTCAGGCTGAAATCTGGTGGGCTGTTCTGGTTTCATTGTAGAGCTGTCCCTAAGGAGCTCTGTGGGTCTCAGGGGAAAAGAGGATTTTAAGACTTGCTCTCTCCTGCCAGCCAAGGACTCTGGTGATGATGCTGCCGGGCTCTGCCGAGTGCAGGATCTGCAGTGAACTCTGTTCCTCCCAAAATCCAGCCTTTGCCTCAGTGCATTTTGACAAAAGCCTTTTTTCCTCCAGGATCTGGGACACTGAAGGTGCCACTGTCCCTCCTCTGCCTCTCTGCTCCTGAGAGATATCACAGAGCTCAGCACATTTTTACTTCAGCTCACAAGTCCCGTTTCTACTTTTCTCTCTACTCCTGTGTCAAGTTAAATATGTTCCACATTGAAAGACACTGATAACAGTGACAGAGTGTGCTCTGCTGTTCCACCCAACAAAAGCTTTGTCTGGAAACGAACCTTTCCCTCAGCAGACAGAAGTGAAGGGCACTAATAGCAAAGGAAAACAGACAGCTCTGTTTATTAGGGCTGGTGCTTTGAATGCCAAGGATTTTGAATGCCACAGGACTAAGTGTGTTTTGTATGCAGCTGGAATATGTCATAGATACATTTAGGTCTTTGAATTTTAACATTCCCAGGTGATTTTTTTTTCCCCCCTTCTGTCTTAGCCTTTACCGCAGAAAGAGCTCTGGATACATTTTAAGTTCTCCCGTTGTGAAAAGAAAAAAAGTTATTAAAATTAATGCAGTATTATTGAAAATAACATCTATATTCAAATTGAATTATTATGAAGCAATGGCAGCAAAAGAAATGCTAAAAATTTTAGATTTTATGCACTTTTTTGCATAAAAGCATTTTGTCCTTAATATCTCTTTGTTTATTCCCAATACAATATTTTCTCTTGTAACTATTTAAGGCAACGCTGAAGTTTACAAATTATTTTACTCATATATGCCCAGTTTTTCACAAGTAAAATGAGCAGAAAACTTCACCACTGCTTTAAAGCTTTGCAAATTTTCTAAACAAAGAGGCAGCCATGTTCTTCCACGTGCTTTTTAAACAATCCATTTGTTCCACACAACCAAAGCAGGGTTTCTGCCTGCTGTAAATAACTGATATGTTTTATATAATGTGCTGCTCATTTATGGCTTGATGTAAATCTTAGTGAATCATAAAAATATCCCCATTTCTGGGAACTCTGGATATAGTCCTTAGGCAAAATAGTTTCTTATAGTTCTGTTAAAGTATCCATTTGGAAACTGTGAGGTTCTGTATGTTAACATCAAGGGTTCTTTCATATGTATTCTGATTAGGTTGGTTTCAGATTTGTTTATTGAATAATATGAATAATGGTCATATAAGAGTTTATTTTGAGGGGTGAACTTAAGAGATATGTAGAAAACTTTTATAGGAATACAAACAAAAAGGAATTGAATAAATGAATTAGATGTTTCATATATATAAACAATTCCTATGCTCATCCTCTGGCGTGCCACCACCCAAGACAAGCATGCTTTTATCAGCCATGTTTTTGTAGGAGATTAATACATTTGGGAAGTAGATGAAGATACTCGTTAGAATTTGATCATCATTCCTGTGTTTGAGAACTCGTTTATTCAAAGAAATGCCCTGCATACTCTTTTCCTTTATATGCACACTTGCCTGAGGATTTTTAGGCAGGAGTGGCGGCTTGTCAAGCTCCTCCTCAGTGTGAGGCTGGTCAAAAACTGGAGGCCTATGTGCTGATAAGGACCTTACCAGAGTTCCTCATGTCTTTGACACTTCCATGCTGTTTTACTGCCCTGGCCGCTATTTGAAGTCAGCCTTGAAGACCACCCAGAAGCACCAGCTGGGGCAGAGCTCTGCTGCTCACCTCTCAGCAGAAAGGAGCTGCTATCACCATAAACCAAACTGTGCTCAGTGTTTTGCTCTGCCCCAGCTGGTATCTTTGCCTGGTGCTCCAGCAGTTGTCCTGGGGAAGGCTGGATTGTCTGGCAGTCGACTGCTTGAGGCTGCCTCTCCTGCTCCATCAGGGCTTGCTTCTCTCCAGCTCTTTGATAAAACCTTCAGGACCAGAGGCAAGCCACACTGAGGAAAAGATCAAACTCTTCCCCTCTGGCAGTTTGTCAGCACGAGAGCTCGGTGGGGCATAGTGCACATTTGTTATGGCAGGTTTTTAATTACATCTTTGATAGAGCAGTGATGGGATTCCATATGTGAGAGTAAGGCAGCTCAGGAACTGCTGCATCAGAGCTAAACCAAACTCAGGTCAGATCCTCACCTGATGTAAATTAACTGACTTGAAGGGAACCCTGTGTACTTCTTATGGCCGAGAGTCTGATTCCTGGTGAGATTTTACTAAAATGCTCAAGCCATAAAAATTACAAACCCAATAGTCATTTTACAGAAATGTACTTGTCTCTCTCTCTCCTAACCCTGGAGCTGACAATGTTGCTAAACTGTTGGTGAACCTTTAGGAGAAGCAGACCATGTGTTGACCTGTGTGAAACACACGAAACCTTGAAAACATTAGAAGGTTGTGGACTTTGGAACTGTGAACCTCAGCTGGAACTTCCTGCCGAGTGCTCTCCCGGTTAGGAGGCATCAGGTTGAGTTTTGTGCTGTGCAGCGAGCAGCATGTCTGATCACAACTGACAGACTGCTCCCACAGCACACAGCAAGGACAGCGCTCCCTCTGCTCCACAGCAGGGCTGGGAAAAGGTTCTGACTAAGAAAATGAAGCCCAAAGGGGTAAGATGACTTATTTATAATATAATGTTAACAATTTATTATCCATAAATAACAATAAATTTATGTGTGTGTGTCTGTAAATTTTGGGAAACTGATCAGTTCAGTTTCAGTAAAAGGCATCACTGAAAATAATTTATGTTTCTAACTAGTGTTCTGTAATGATAGTTTGTGTGCTCCTCACACTGTGCACTCATTTATATTCAGTAAGTCCCAACTGAATTTTATCCAGATAGAATGCTCACAATAAGGCCATCCCACTGCAGCCTGCTCCCTGCAAAGTCATACCACTGCTCCACACTCAGCTCCTGGCACTCAGCCCAGCTATGCACATCTTCCATCACTGCTGAAGGCCCATGGCTAGTGCTCACCAGTTGAAAAGCCAGTGCTCACCAGTTTGGGCTCTCACTGCTAATTTTAGGCTGCAGAATGACTTTGGAGGAGATCTTTACTTTGAATGTCCTTTGGAGTTCTCCTTGCCTCTTTGTCTCTCCACCCCACTTCCTTCCAATTATCTAAAGGTCAAATACTAAGGCTCTTTTCCAGTCCTGCTGAACAAGATGTTATTTTACTAACTGCCCCCAGAAGACAATAGGTACGTTGTCAGTGTAAGACCAGAAGTGTAACTGGCGCAGGTGGAAGAGGTGGAAACCAAAGTAAGAGCTCTAACTATTATTACCACTGACTTTGGTAGGTCCCAGCCTGGTGACAATGATGTGTACATCAAAGTGTCCTTAAAGAGGGGTGCCATGAAAAAGTGATTGTGTATCAGGATCCCATCAGAAGAATGAAATAATAGGAATGAGTTACAGCTGCTACATTAAATCCTGCTCTGAAATAAGATCCATGCATGGGCCTTTTTCAATTCCTGTTCCCACAGGAGTCGAGGGATCAGCCTTAGCACAAAAGGGAGCAGGGACCCACAGCGCTGTGCCAGCGTGGAGAACAGGGACACAGCCCTGCCCTTGGGTTTGAACACTGCCTCCTCCTCACAGTCCTGCAGCCTGAGATCCACAGGGCTTAAAATGCCCTTGGTAGACGACACAGCTTTGCATCTCTCTTCTCTGGATGTCCAAATCTGGACAGGATCATGGCCAGAAGTTTAGAACAGATGGAAGCAGGGAGGATGGCAAAGCATGTTTAACTGTTTTTGCTTCTATGACATTATCAAACATGGGAATCAGGGGAGGCATCTGCACCTCAACAGTTTTTGAGGGACTAACCTCAGTCTTCTGTAGAAGACTGGAAGGGAACAAAATACGTGATGTGTGTTGGTCTTTTGCAGGGAGAACCAGCACACAGAAGCAGCAGGCACACGTGTGTGACAAGACAGGTAGACAGAGGAGACAGAATGCCTGACTGTCAGAGTCATCCTCTCATTCTTCATCTGTGAGCTCAGGCCATGATTTGGACGCCTGAAAACATGCTGAGATTTTAGCCCAAGGGAAGAAAATGACAAGGCATTGACCCAAAAAGGGAATGTTCAAGTCTTATGAATACTTTCGTCCTGTTTATCAAGCAGAATCTTCAGCTTTTCCAAACAGAATATTTTCATTTCATGCTTCCATTTTCTATATCACATGCACAGAGAAAACAACCGAAAATGTCCTGCAAGGATCAACAGCATATTGCAGTAGGGAAACAATTCACTTTTCATGCTCTGATTTCCACCAGAGTCCCTCAGGTTTGTATGGACAGCCAGTACCTGTTACCATGGACACGAGAAATTAGTGACTGAAGTTACTTCATAGCTATACTGCATTATTTTCAAACTGGAGTTTCTTAGGTAATTTTTCCCTGCCTGATTAAAGCCTTCCTCCCCTGCCAATTTGTCACAATTAAGCTCTAGAAGGCAGAAGAAAATAGGTGGGAAGAAGGGAACTGTGACACAATAGAGCACGAGCTGTAGATTTTCAGAAAGCAATAGAACCCTTGGAACTCCATCTTCTAATGAGCAGGTGAATCTGAGCAGAAGCTGCTGCTCAAACAACAACAGGTTTACTCGGTTTTCCCTAAATTGGGACTGAGGAGGAAGGGATGAGAATTTCAGAGGGAAGCAAGATTGCTTCTTTTAGCTCTTATGGAAGTGGCAGCCACATGGACCTGAACTCCATGGCCAGACTCTCATAAAGGGACACAAACAAAAAAATGTTTTCTTAAACAAAGACAAAGTAACCTACAGTGANAAAAAAAAATAAATAAAAAAATGTCTTATGAGCGTGCAGAGCTAGGACCAGCCCTGGAGGTATCTAATGATGCACGTGTGAATCGTAGCTCATTGTCCTTACTGAGGTGCTAAGAACTGGCCACTCCTCGGCCTCCACCCATCTTTTCTGCGCTATGCACATGTTCAAAACACCTCTTTGTAAGGCACTTGTCATCCTTTCCCTCCAAAGGAAGAGCCTGATCCAAGTGCTACTGAACCAGTGGTAAATGTCCCATGCATAGAGTTGGATTAAGTCTAATGTGTGTGAGCAGTTCCATAAGAGGGCAGAAGAGACAGTAAAATACACTTTTCCAAAACATCTGTGAATTTTTCTAAGATCACAGGTGAAGGAGCATAAATTTTTAGAAGTATAAGCAATATACCAAGTAACTTCAAAATTGTAACTAGACATGTGTAATTCACAATGTTACTAAACCATATAAATAGATTTCCAGCTTTCACAGCTTCAAGGAAGAAAGAAATCACCAGAAAAGAAACATTACAGGAACATTACAAGCCACAGGGGATGGAAAAATGTGTCTTCAAACCGATGGCCCAATGAGCACCATGTTAGTCAGGATGCAGGAGGGGAAAGGATCTCCATCTCCACTAAATTAGTAGGGGTTTTGCTCTGTCCTTATTTCATTAGAGGCTATCAACTTAATACTTGGCCAATAAACATGATGATAATGATTATTCATCAGCCTATAAGGCCTCTCATGTGGATTTCATACTGTGAGAGGATGTGTCTTATTTCACTGCTCATCAGTACAAAAATATGACCAAAAAACACTTATCCCATCATTCTCTGAAGTATTCACTACAATTCCCCACTCTTTCCAATAACCATCACGTTGGCTTCTTAGTGGAAAAATTCTTGAGTGACTTACTGTTTGAAATCCATGGGGAATGAAAAATACCATTACTGTTATTATCAATACTAGCAGCATTAGAAAGAAAATGATAATAAAGTAATAAAGAAACAAACAAATGTTTATTTGTGCAAAATTTCATGCTGTATATCTAAAAACTGGTCATGAAACACCCTATCATTTGAAGTTGAATGTGCTGTAAGATTGCCATGCTGAATAAAACAAGGATTGCAGAAGGAATGCTGATTTATTGACTTAAATGTGTGTTTACTTCTCCCTGGTGCCATGATGAAACACAAGCAGCAGCTCAGCATAGAAGTCACTGTCTCTGTGTCATTATAGAGGTGAAGTAAGGAGGTAGAAAGGATTAAATGAGATGGAAAACTGTTACCTGCAAGCAGCAACTCTTGTCATTGTAGAAGAGAGGAGGGCTAAGAAAGGGGCCCGTGTTTGCCTCCAGATTAAAGGCTGCATGCTTTGGAAGGGTCTCCTTTTGGTCTGTAGGAAGGAAACAGGAGAAGGAGCCAGTCTTCATCTTCAATATTATCTCAGACAGGAAACGCAGCCTCTACAGAAAAATCAAGGAACCTCTCATCAAAGCTGAGCTGAAGACATAAAATAAATAAATAAAAAGTCATTCCTTTGCTAGGATCCCTGTGAAAGGGCACGGAGCTCTTGCAGCAAGGTCTCTTCTTTCTTTGTTCTTGAAAGGATAAAGCTGTCCTGGTCAGTCCCCAGGGACAGGGCTGTGCTGGATGCACTCTTGTGTGTTTTAAACGGTTAAAATGGCATTTAGTTCCTGCAAGCGGATCCGAGATTGCCAAATGTGCTCCTGCTGTGCTCCATCCCCCCCGTGGCAAGAGCTGTGCTGCCTGAGAGGGGCTCAGGCTCATCCTCCTCTGCTCTGGACTCGCAGCTCCTTGCCCTCAGGGGCAGAGGGAAGAGGAGAGGCTCCACCAGCTCCTTTCCTTTCCTTTGTGGTGCTGGGCCCCAGGGAGCAGCTGGACCCCAAACCCAGAGTGCATTTGCACCCCCAAGGGAGATGCAGCTCACACCTTTACAAAGCCCCTTTGCTGATACAACTTCTGCAGTGCTGGGAATTAAATAACGCATTCCAATAAACTAGTTTTACTCTTCTCACCAGCACTGCTTTGTTAAGGAGCAGAGGGGAGGATCAATGTCATGAACTGGGGGCAACTCCCCAGAATTGCCTCTGAATTACCCCAAACTCAGCAAATAATTGGTGCTTGTATTCTGGAGATCAGCAACCACCATCGTGGTAGGAACTTAGCTGCTTACATCCTGTGCATAATGAATAAATTACTCAAATGACAAGATTTAGATGATATTCCTCCAACACAGATTTCTCAGATTATTTAACTGGTCATGTTCCCCGCATTTTCACCAATGGCAGTTCCTAATCTAACCCTTTAGTCCTCAGTAGCATCTTTGTATTAAATATTCCCAGTATGCAAAACACACCCAAAGAGCTCAAAGAATTTTTACTCCAGTTCATCTTTTCTTCCTAGTATATACTGATCAGGTGAAAGCATATTAGGGAAGATAATTATCTGGATTAAATATTTTAAAATAAATCACTAAAATGTTTTCAAGAAGGTAAGAGAAGAAACAAAAAACATTGGTAAGAGAAGAAACAAAACCAAAGGAGGGCAAAGCAAACGTCTGTAGTAACTCAGCAGTAAAGTTAAATATAGAAATCCTGAGCAAAACAGCTTGAAATCAAAGTTCCCGGGTGATCATGACCTTTGCCTCCTGCGATTTATCCAAATAGTAAGTCTTTAATGGAATTATCACAGAAGACATGAATTTGTCCCACTGGCTCACAGCACTAAACACAGAATTACACTGGCAAGCCCTCAGTTGGTGTCATCTGCTCTTCCAAATGGCAGCAGTGAGGATTTGCTGTGCTCAGAGCCAGCTTACGCCTCACGAACTTGAGAAAATCAACTACAGGTTCTTGGGAGCAAGTTGGTTATTTTATTTCTAATTTCTTAAAGACTCTCTTCACAGAATTCACTCAGCATCTGACTGCTGTGACTGTCTGGATTCAAGTTTAGATTTTCTTAAAAATAATAAATAATAAACAATAAATAGTTGTAGAGAAATAATAAATATTACTGGGAAGTTTTGTGACTTTGTCTTATACCGAAACCTCCTTTCTGGACCGTACAAGGACAAGATCAGCACAGTTCCTGGGTTAGACTCAGATCTCCTCCAGTCTGTGGCCAGGGCAGCCCCAGGGGCGGCTTCTGTGGCTTTTGCCAAAATGTTAATTTATTCTGCAGCAGAGCTCCCTGTACCGTACACACTGAGTGTTAAGCTGTGCAGGGACACTGGGATTGGAAAAATGTCAAGGAAATAGCTTCTTCCCTATTTACTCACCTTTATTCAACCAAAGATACACAGCAAAACACCAAAAAAATGTGAATTTGTGTGCACGCTGTGCTAAACCTGACCTTTCTTTGCTTTCTTTGCTAATCTGCAGTGCCTGCGCTAGAGTTTCTGTGAAGATCCAAATTATTGTACTGTAGCATGCTACTGGTGTTCCTTTCAGATGTTCTTTGTTTCTCTTCCTTCCTAGGCAGGGATCTTTGATGGTTTTGCCTTTTCTCTGCTCACAGACTCCAGTTTAGACACTGGAATCCCCTGCTAGCCTGGTTAGACCCAGTTCCCCAGGCAAGAAAGCATAATTTATGATGTGACCAATTCATTGCCAGGATTTGTCTTTTTCCCAGCCTTTGCCAATGTAACTCTATGAGACTGACCAGGATAACATCACCTAAGTAAAATGAGATGCATATAATATTTACTAAAAATAATGTAAAGCCTCAAACCTGCAGACATTTTCATATCCTCACTGATAAATGGAATTTAGAAGGTCACTACCTGGAAACAGTTTTTTAAGAAAACTACAGACAAAATGACAGGACCTTGTCAGGTAAAATGACAGAATCCTACAAAATTTCTGTGTCTGCACACCTTAATTTTTATTTAGCCATGAAAGGAAAGCTCAAAAGGAATCCAGAGGGTTCAGAAAAGCAATCCTCCTTTGAAGAAGAAGCTGAAAGAGGTACAAGTTTTTAGGAATGAGCAGAGAGAACAATTTCCCAGATATAAAAGCTGTGATGTTATCTCTTCCACACTTTAAAGCACAGAGGGAGAAAAAGAAGCTTTCAGTACTCTTGGGAGGTCTGGCAGATTTACATTTCTGGCTTCTATGAGATTTTAACTTCCCAGTGACACACTGATATTGGATAGACCACAACCACACAGAACTATTTTTCTTCCTCCAATATTAAATGGCATGTGAGAGTGGAAAGTAATCATAATGGCAGAATTAGTTGCCTAAAAGATTCACACCAGATGACCACATTTTAAATGTGCTCCAGCTTGTTCCTTTTCATGTTTGGAGGGAATATGGATTGCACTAGATAGAAACACAGTGTAATAAAATACAAACATATTTTAGCTTCTAAAAATAGATATTCCTCATATTTCTCCTCATTCTCTGTGTTGTTTCTCAATTATTTCTCTGATTCCAAAAATGCTTCCTGGAGGCTACAAAACCTTGTGCTGTTGTCTGGGTATTTCTGTAGTAATAAGAAATTGAGCCATCACAGATAGGGTATGCTGAATCTGGCCTATATGGAAAGAACATGAAAATAGGAGTAAATTAAAACAGATGCATTTCACAGCATCCAAAGACGTTCAGAAAGCAAATCTAGACGGTTTTTATGTCTATATCAACTGGGTTCATCAGTTTAATAATCTGAAATTGCCTGGTAGCATTTGTTCAGGGAGTTGAAGGCAGCTTCAGAGGAAGGTTACTGTAGACACAGCCTTTGCAGCAGGTGTGCCGTCCAGGTCAGTATTATCCATGGATTAATAAACTGTAGGGGGTGTGAAGACAGCAGTTTGCAGTCACAGTGTTAAATCAAACTCATGTCTATGTTTTGCCTCACAAACGTCAAGTGATGCCACAAAATTTTATTTCCTGATTTGCATCCAGTCAGAGGTTATCTCAAAAGTTCTAGTCAGACACCCAAAACCAACCACAGCTGAGGGATCTTGCCTGTTTCCAGCATTTCAAATACATTTACTAAGTAACTTTTTCCAGTCGCACTGCACAAAGGACCCTAATATTCTCCTGCAACAGAGCTAACCTGTTCAAACCTAACAGATTCAAAGACAATTTAATTGTGTCTCTATTAGAACTCTTTTAAATACTCTGATGGGGAGTAAACAAGGTCTTGTAGAATATACATATTCTGATCTATTTCTATCTATTTCTATTTCTATTTCTATTTCTATTTCTATTTCTATTTCTATTTCTATTTCTATTTCTATTTCTATTTCTATTTCTATTTCTATTTCTATTATAATTCTTTATTGCTTCAATATAAGCCAAGCCATTTTTATTTGAAATGAGCAGAAAAACTTCCACTATGAGATGGGCTTTGTACGCTGATTTTTTCTGCGTCACTGCTTGATATTATTAATACACATTTCCTTCATGTCTTTCACCAAACTCTTAAATGGAAGGAAAATGTAGATACACATCCTAAGAGAGAATGTTTGCCCTCTGTTTAGGAGCTCGTGTCCATACTTAGTCACCTAAAGAAATGCTAGACTTCAACAAGCTCCCAAAGACTGTTGTTAAGCTCTGAGTATCTTCAAACATGATTTGGCAGTGTATCAGAACACAGAAAAGAGAATCAGTACAACCACAGAAGTTGCTTCCATTTTTCTTCTTTTTTTTTTTCCAAAACAGTAGTCTCCACATTGATGCTGTTTCTCTACTCAGTCCTTGCATCTGTGTTAAGAATTCTGGGTCTAAATGGGGCTATTGGCTTAATGTAGTGTATCATAAGGCTCCAGTATTTAATTTATTGTGATAATTTTGACAAGAGACAAGGTACCACAAAAGCAGTTTCATGAATCTCTAACATAACTCCTGGAGATTATCACTGTCAGTAATGCACACAAATTCTAAATGCTGTAAGACTGCCAGTGGAATGAAGTTGAGGGATGAGATTGGACTTTTTTAATATTTGTATAGACTCTCACTATCTTACGCAAAAGAGATTAATTCCATCAGGGAACCAGGGATACACACACCAGCTGAACCAGAGCCTGCTCAGATCAGGGACAAGAGCTTGGTCAGCTGCAATCCCTTTGGAGTCCTGTGCCTTTGGCTCAAGGAACATCTTGCAGAAGATACAGAAGATAAACAAAAATACAAAAGATAAATCTGGACTTGCTGTGTTCTCATCCTTTAGCCTGGGATTCCTGTAGTATTTAAGACAGGAAAGTGGGCTGCTTTTTATTTCACATGGTAGGTGGCACACACAGTCAGCACAAGTGACAAAAGGGTTTTCACGGGTTTTCTATGAAGAGTCCTAGAACAAACGGGTCCTGTGGCATTGCCACTTTCCTGCCTCTGGGAGTGAGCCAACACCTCCAACAGTTTGACATGAATGAACACAGAATCCTTTGTGAACCTTGGTTCCCCTGGCATTTTGAGCAAAGAGCCCTGAGGGTTCCCTGCCCTCTCTGCAGCCCAGGAGGAAGGTGACTCCTTGCTGTGCTGTGCTGATGAGAAGTCACCCACCTTGGAGCAGTGGGAAACTACAGCTCAGAAAACACAGCTTGTGCAAAGCATTGCCCTGAAGCTGCAGAGCCAGGGGAACTGGCCAAGAGACCCTGTTTTCCAGCTCTTTCTGAGCTCAGAGCCAACAGCAGAGTTCCACTTCTCCACGCTCTCTGCAGCAGCACCTGCAGAAGTCTTTTCCCTTCAGAAGGCTGCTCCCACTGACACTCTGGAAAAGGCCTGCAGGTCCAGCACCCTGACAGGCCAAGTTGTCTGACTTGGGAGGAAGAAGCACTAAGTAAGCAGGAGTGTTAGACTGGCATAACAGGTTATCCATCTGCCACCTTTATTGAGTCCTCTAATAATTCTTTATTAATTAATATAGGGGGCTAGATATGACTGAATAGTTTGGAATATAACCTGTGTAAGGAGAGCACAGCGTGTCCTAGGAATTCTGTAAATACATCAGTGACTAATGAAGGTGAGGACATCCATGGCTAGGGTGTCAGCCAGTGGATGGGCTCCCCATCCTGCCCACACGAACTTGCAGGGTGAGCTTGGAAGGGTCTTGCAAAATTTTGGTGCTCTTCATAAACAGGGGTGATGCTCATTTTTTGGAATTGCAGGGATGTGCAGCACAAAGCCTCAGCCACCTCTTCAGTGAAGCACACAGACACCTAAGAGGAGAGTTCCTTAGCTAGAGCCTATCAATATCCAGCACCCAATCTTCCAAGAAACATCCCCAAATTCACTAATGGATTAGCCTGAGGGATAATCCAGGATAAGGCTGTGACATATGCTTCATTTGGGGCCAACCCCCCTCTTTTTGTGTTCATGTGTGAATAAGGTTGAGTCACACAAGCAGTTTTAAGTTTCCAGGGCTTGGAACACTTTTTAGTTTTCCTTAGTTTGCAAACAGCTTTACAGTTTATGAACTCACAAGAAGACCAGGGGTAAACTTTATCCTTAAATATTGATCACCATTACAGGCAATTTTTCTCTCTGTTGAATTTATTTACAGTCTGCTGATGACCCCTTTGGGCGTTAATATGGTGAAATATAGTAACACTTCTCCATTTTTCTATCCTCTGATTTCTTTCCTCTGCATGCCTTCCAGCGGAGGTAACAAAGAGAACCTAGAGACAACTTTGGTTCTGATTCATCAGCTGTGTCATCTCACACAGGCCCAGGCTTCCTCCTGAGCAGTGCAAGGGTCCTGTGGTAGAAATAGAATTGTCTCCTGCTCTGGAGACATTAAAGCAGCTTCTAGGTGAACCTCCTTTAGCAGGGGGGTTGGACTAGATGATCTCCAGAAGTCCCTTCCAAGCCCAACCATTCTGTGATTCTGTGAAAATCATTGCAGCAGGCTTGATCCTGGCGTTCCCTTGCTCCTGAATGTTAGAATTTTAAAAAATCATTTGTCTAACTCTACTGTTTTATGTTTAATAAGGATGCTGAATCCCCTGGCAGCAGGTGATAGAGAAGGCAGATGTATGGAGAACTTGTGAGCAGCTGGAACAGCTGAGTGTCAGCCCCTGGCCAGCTTTGTCCTTCGGGCCTGGAATTATCTGAATGCAGGCAGCCCCAAGTTTTCTCTTTTACCTCTCCTGTGAAATGACAAGCACTGTATCACCTGCTGTGGAGAGATTCTCACTGGAATGAGTTTCAGGGCTGCTTTTAGCTGTTGACTGGGGAACTTTGGAACTCTCCATGTGCAGTGCTGTCCTGTACAGTGCTATTTCAGGACAATGGGCTTTGGATCCATGTAAGGGCACGTTGGGCAGGATGTTTGTCTGCCTTTTTGTGCTTTGCCAGTGACTTCCATTCTTTCCCTGTCATTTCTCAGCAGTGAAGCATTTTCTAATGAAGGCAAAACACTAGAGGATCCAGAGACGCTCAATAACCATGCAGTATGTGAGAAGGAAAAGAGAATTATTTCAATAATAACTAAATGAAATATCCACTTTGCCTGGCAGGGTAAGGAAAACAGGGAAAGGAAAGAAAAGACATCTTGGGTATAGGATAAAGAGGAGAATTCATCATATACTTGGATTTTAGATTTCTTCTCATCATGCTAGTATATAAACAAACCACTGTGGTTATTAAATGGTAATTAGTTTATGGGATTGATTGTCTTGTGTAAAGTTTGTGCTTTGGTTTCTACACCAAAAAAATTTTGCTTATTTTTTGGACTAAATTCAAAAGTAAGTTTATCAAGTTTTTCACAAGTTTATCAAGTAAGGAATATCTTCTGGGGGAGATGTCCCACTGTTCCTCCCAGCCAGAACTCCTTCTACCCCGACGGGGATTATAGTAATGCTGGGTGCTGCTTTAAGAGAAATTCCTATACCAGTTACTCAACCCTTACCCATTTTCACAGTAAAAGATTTCTGTTGTCCTGTTTGAACAATTGGAGATGGAGCATGGTGAGAAGAGTACCACTCCTGTCTGTCAGAACCTTGAAGGCAGCTGCCTGTACCCACCAACTCTTCAGTCTCAGAGGCTGAACAGATCCTGAAACCCTTTGGAGCAGGTGCTAATCTCAGGAGATGTATTTGTGCTAAGCAAGGAAGTTATTTGCTCCAGAAAAGTGTAATTCTTGATAAGAATGATAACAGTATCCTAAAGCCAACTGTTTAAGGTAAACTCTGATTCATGTGTGGTATATGCATTGAGTGAAATGAAAAGAAAATTGTATAAATATTTATGTTAGTTAATTGTGTTGATGTTAGAAGTTACAGTGTTTGTTTAATGTCTTTGCAAAATCTGTAAACTTGGCTGCTGGATAAAGGCCTTCCCAATACTCTTTGGGGTCACAACCATGTGTTCCTGTCACTCACCTGTGGCACTTCTGCAAAAAGCCCGGGCCTGTTCCATTCACAGGTATCCACCAAAGTTAATCCTGGCTATCCTGAAACAGTCACTGAAACATTTCATGCACTGGCACTGAAAATACAAATAAGGGGGAGGCTTTTCTTGTCTGGGACCCAGAGCAGCACTTGGGGTTCTGAACCAGAGGGTCTTTTATCCTGTCTTTATTTCTGTGTCTCCCCAAAGAGCTTTTCTCTATTTAAATGAAACAGAAACCTTAAACAGAAGTGTTATTTTTCTCTGATTCACGAGCGCTGTCCTTGAGCTCAGCTCTGATGAGAAAAGGTCAGTTCTAACACACTTGCGGAAGCAAATTCTTAATTAGACTTGGAGAGTCATAAGCACAGCTTTGTTACTTTGTGTCTTCAGTGTGGGGCAGCAGGGTCTGTTCAGTCACCTTTGTTCAATGTTACCTTCCAGAAAAACCCTGGATTTAAAGAGAGCTGGTTCAGACATCCTCCCTGCAGTGGGTACCACAAACAACAAACACCAAACACAGCTTTGCCTCAGGTGCCTAGAAATATCTAGCCTTGAATAGATTTTACTTGGATCTTAAGAATAATCTCTTCCTTTCTAGCTTAAAGACCTACTATGTGCAGCTCTCACCAGACTCAGAACTGTGCTAGTAAAAAATATTTCCTATGATCAGTTGTTCTCGTAGCCTGGGCCTTCCAGCTTCTGTTTCTTGCTGATATCTACCATTAAAACATTGCAAATCTCTGCTTCGAAGCCGCTAAAGACATCTGAGCATTCCCAGCTGTGCTTTACCATCAGAAATGTCGCAGCACAAGCAGCTGTCTGGAAAGCAAAGGGTGACAGCAAGGCTGGCACTGTGTGGATTTGGCTCCCGGGGAGGGTCTCTGCGTGAAGGTGGCACCAGAACTCAGCATTTCCTGGTTTCTCCAGAGCTTCCTGCTCAGTGCTTGGCTGCAGCAGAGCACCTCAGCATGAGTTTGGGATGGAACAGTCAGTTCAGTGCTAAAATAATCCTGCTCCAAGAGCATATTTGAAGGACTGCTTCCTTTTCCATCTGCCCAAACCTTGCTGGCACCAAGTAAATTGTGCATTAATCACTGCCACCAAGTCACACTCTTGATACCAAGGAGAGTTTGATGTGAATGTGCAAGCACAAATACCTTCTGTATTAAAGCTTCACATTGGTTTTCTCTCTAATTTTTTCTTTTTCTTTCACAATGTGAGAACATGCTGACATTGTTGAGGCTTTTCCTTAACATGAAAGATAAATCTCAAATTTGTTCTCTTGGCTGTTTTTAATATGAAATGTAAACAAGTAGGATCACTTTGCAGTGTCCCTGAGCGGGATCTCTTGTTAATAGTGATAGGGTCCCTGGGATTTACATTGCTGGGGAATCTCAAATGCTTTTCTACTAGGCTTTGCCGTTTTCAGTGAAAATTACAACAGATTAGGAGAGTTGATTTAATTTGTACTTCAGTGTCACTGGTATTTAATCTTATTTTTACCCACAACAGAATACCTAAAAAAAGAAAAAAGAAAATAGTATTCAGAGGCTGCAATCTATT
The DNA here is from genome assembly GCA_013390105.1 of Tichodroma muraria. Taxonomy (NCBI): domain Eukaryota; kingdom Metazoa; phylum Chordata; class Aves; order Passeriformes; family Sittidae; genus Tichodroma; species Tichodroma muraria. The sequence continues at coordinate 15,890 of WAAG01010241.1, read as the reverse complement.
GTCATTTGGGCTGAGCAGACTGTTAAGTTTAGAGCTACGGTTATTAATACCAAAACTGGTGCAGAGAACCACGAAGGAGAGCCTGACAGTTCAGCATTTCAGAAAGTCAGCGAAGATAACAGATGTGAGTGCTTTAATGTTTGAAGATCCTTTTAAGTTTCAGGTTTTTAAGTACAGACATGCACACTAAGAAATTTTTAGCAGTCTTTTGGTTTTTCTCTGAACTTGCAAAGAAAGATGAATCCCTGGTGATTTTTCTAAATGAAGAGGTAGGAGGGCAAATTCTACATCACTCCTGGCATGCCCAATGCACTGAGACTTAAGATGTTGTTAAAGTAAGCTTCTGTCATTCTAAGCACTGCATTAATTTTACAGTAGAGTACAAAAAGCAGAGAAAAATTCAAACCAAGTGCAGTGATAACTTCCAAACATGAAAAACAGTCTTATAAACATCAGTAATGTGGTATTAGTATGCTATAAAGCCAAACAAATGTGTTAAGAGAAGAACTTGGCTTTCTGTATTCTGTACAAAATATAAGGTGGTGCTAGGAGAAAACACCTACTGGCAAAGTTAACTATGGACCATCAGAATTTAAAAATAAAGTACTCTAAAATTAAAAGATAAAGGGTAAATAGATGCAAAAAACCCCAGAGTGATTAACAGAGCCAAATAAATATGCAGCAGTTTTGTCAAAATTCTTCATGTAAAATGCTAAAAGGCTTCTCAAGCAGCCTTTTGTCTATTTGTTGGGAAAAGATAGCAAAGCAACAATATTTGAAAAATTTGGTGGGTTTGACGGGTCTTGCACATCAGGACCAAACTCCACATCTGTCTGTCAGAAAAGCATTGCAGCTGCCTCAGAAAAAAAATCATATTTTGGTGCAATGGAAATGATTTTTGCTAAAACCATAGAAATTAAAATTCTCCAGTACGATGAATCAATTTATTATTACAGAGGGGGAAAAAATCACCCACAAACCATCTCCCTCTATACCACGAGACTGAAAGTGTTGTCCAAGATGCTGACAGGGGCCAAGTGTCCAGGGGTGCTCAGCAGCGTGTGCAGGGCTGAGCTCTGCCCATCTGGTCAGATGCACCTCTGGAGCATGGAAAAGGAGAGAGCTGGACTCCCTTCTCTGGGGAATATTCACTGGATTACGGAAAAGAAGAGATGTGGACTCCCCTCTGTGGGGAATATTTGCTAGAGCATGGAAAAGAAGAGATGTGGACTCCCCTTTTGCAGGGAATATTTGCTGGAACATGGAAGAAATATTCCCTTGTATGGGGAATATTTGCTACCACCGCTGGAGCGAGGAAAAGAGGAGATGTGGAATTCCCTTTTGTGGGGAATATTTGCTACCACAGCTACATCTCACCCATCAGTATCACAGTTATTACTGAACACAGTGCTTTTGTACACTGAATTGCCTCCTCAGGCTCTCAGAAAAATCACCTTATGTATCAAAACAGTTTACAGAAAATGAAACCTTGACAAAGAATCAAGGGGCACAGCTGTTTTTAAATCACTCTCATGAATCACAGAGGCTTGGGAAGGGCCAGGAGCAGGACTGGAAGTGTGGCTCAGTTTGAGCAGGACTTGGAGCCTCAGTGCAGCTGCCCACAGCCACGGGGACACAACCCTGGGCCCTGGGGGCAGGCAGAGACCTGGGCCTGCCAGGGCTCCCAGGTGTGCTCCAAGATGAGCTCCCAAACCAGCAGCCCAGGGAGAACAGGCGGGACTGATCTGTGCTCCTGATAGCAGGGCTTCAGCACTAATCAAGAGGAGCGAGCTGGCCATTAGTTAATTGCATTAAAGAAGCATGAGAAGGCCTGAACTGAGGGATAGAAAGGAAAACAAAAAAAAACCCAGAAAAAGACGGGGATAAAAGACTTTGCTAATTGTAAATTAAGAAGCCAGTTATGGGGAAGGGATGAGTCCTTAACAAAAGATCTGATAATTATTGAAATTCAGGGCAAAACTTTTGGAAAGAGATATAAGAAAATCCAGAAATGAACATTTGCCAAATAATGAAATTCACGCTGTTCAAGAATGGAGTTTATGGAAGCAGCCAGCTCTGATACAGTATCTTCCAAACAAAATTCAAAATATTTTTAGAACAGAGACAAAATATAGAGCTAACAAAAGCTAACCCAAACATGTCAACAGCATTGCAGCAACCATCTCGAAGTAAGGCAATGACTGGCAGTAGGAAAGAAGACTGAAGAAATTCAGCAATTACATCATTTCAGAAATGCTGTAATTGTAATTCAGTGTGCTACTTAGGTAGAAGGGAGAAAAGCAAACCAGTTTCTTTGGAGTAAAGGATGACTGTCAGTGTTGCCTAACTAGACATTGCCCCAGAGGCACACAAAACCCTGTTTCCATCTAGCAGGATACTAGAGATTATAGGTCTGTTCCATCAGAAAAGAAACAGTGCAAGGATAAATAAATAGAAATAAAAGGCTCCTCAAATAAAGTGGGTTATACATATTTTTAGATGTAGCATAAGTAGGGATAAGGAACTAGCACCCAATGGATACCTTTGTATATGTTCAGTCTTCACTTTGGGAGACATAATGCTCTTTTTATGTCAGGTCAGTTATGCTCAATACCAGAAATGAGATATTTGAAAATGCACTAGAGATGTGAAAGGCCTAAAATATAGTTGTACTTTAAACCACAGGGTAGAAGTGTGAGACCAGTCACTGCCTCATGTGGGGAGGGCTGGAGGAAAATGCTGCCAAAATAACCGATTGCCTAAATAGAGCACTGTGGAGATCATGTGGTGACCTGCACATGGTTCCATGAAATTTTAAGTCAAGAGCAGGGTGATATTGCCTGTCACCAGCTCTTTGTTCAGTAGGAAAACTGAGAGCCAAAATGCCAACATGTATGAAAAAGATACCAAATCATTAAGGACTGGCCACCCACAGCTAATGGGAAAAGAGAGAAATTGTCTGCCTGATTTGAGATTCTGAGATGCTCCACCATCTTTTGTAAATGTTGCTCTGTTTCCCTGTTTCTGAGATGGGCTGGGAATGGAGATGGGTACCTCAGAATTTGCTCACATGGGTCTGTGAGTCCTGGAGACCAGATGCAATGGAGGAAAAGCTCACACAGGTGCCAGAAAAGAGAAGTTTAGAAGGGAAGTGGTGCTTCTGGTGCTTTGCTTAGTGCCCTAGGCAAGAGCCAGTCTCCAAAGACTGAGATATCAGGAGGTGAGGACATGAAACAACCAACAGTCTGATAGTGCTGGTGTTCAAATGAGTCTGGGCTGAAGAACTGCTCAGTACAAATCAAACACGAAGTGGACACTCCCAGTGAACATTCTGAATTCTGTCTCATGTCCTTAGCACTTCTGTCTGGCAGTGAATGTGGTACTGGAGCCAAGGACATTAAAGGCTGGGTTTTCCATGCACCAAATCCAGGCAGGGTGCACAGCCAAAAGGAGCAAGGTGCAGGATAAATTAGATCTCTTACAAATACATTGGAGGTCAAACGCAGCAGAACTCATCAAGAACGGCTGGGATCAGAGGAAGTATGGTGACAGTGGCCACTCCAGAAGTGGCAGCAGGGATGAACATCCATGATGAGACTGCCTGGAGTCCAACCTGGCCTTGAGGAAAGCCAGGAGCTGAGACGGTGACCAGTGCTATCCAGTGGAACTTCCCAGCATCCAGAAGCTGGCAATGGATAAAGAGCTTCCAGAGATGCAAATGGATAAAAAAAAGCAATGGATAAAGAGCTTCCAGAGATGAAGTCAGCACTTTGATTAGATACCACTTATGACTACCCTCCTCAGACCTTTATAGGTCCATTTTGAGACTCTGTTTTACTCCCAGACATCTGATGGTTACAAATATTTTTGTACAGTTATTAACTGCATGAAAAAGAGGACTTTTTTTGGTCATAAATCTATTGTCAAATTCACATGGCAACATATAAGCCTGATTTTGGGAGAAACAATGAATAAACATTTCTAACTCTCCTCACTCATAGTATTTACTTGATATTATTACAAATTTTCTATGAACTTCTGTCATATCTAGTGTCTGTCCACAGATTATGTCTTTCAAGAGAGAATCCTACTCTGTTTAGCGCCCTTAAAGAGACATGTCCTATGCCTTTGGTTGTCATTGTTGCATTTTTCCACGTCCTTTCTGAATCTCCTACACATTTTTGAGCTGGAATGACCAAACCTGCACACACAGTTTAAGGAGAGACCTTATCAGATTGGTAAAATTTCTCTGTTTTGGTCATTATTTCCTTGCTTGGTTGGCAATTGCCTCCAAAACTTCAGATGAGCTCTGAGTTTTCCATGGGATGCAAGGATTTAAAGAGCTGGCAGGGAGAGCCCCCAAAAGAGCATGTTAGGAATGTTCTCCTCCTCTTTCCTGCTCCCCTAAGGAGCTCAGCAGGCCTTGGATATCTTCAGTTCCTTGGCCATGGGGAGGGGTCAGCTGCCCTGGTGGCTTCCAGGCTGCTCTGCCCTGGGGAGGGCAGGTCCTGCAGTGCAACGGGAGAATAATGGTAAATTCAGCAGAACTGAGGGATTTCCTGACTTAGCCAGGTAAAAGATCAATATAATCACTGCAGCTGACTTTCATGGATACTGGGATGTAAGACTCTGTTATCCCAGGGAAGGCAGGGGAGCTGTGCCTCTAATTTCAGCATTTCTATGAGACAAGAACATTTTAAGGATGGTTTTAAACACTTATAAATACCAAACTATTGAGTTCCAGCCCAGGCTTCTATGTTTCTTTAGAAAATAAGCACATCCTCCTTTCTCTCTGCTCCCATGGCAGGACAAAGCTTTTAATGATGTTTATAAGTTAAAATGGAAACTACATGTGCTACTTCAGTGCTCCAGCTCTCAAGATTATTCTAATACAATTTATAATATATATATATGTGTGTGCGTGTGTGTGTATATATATATATATATATAAAAAATACAATTTATGAAATGAGTCTAGAACCAGCAAATTACAGAACTGGAACAAAAATGTATGTGAAAGTAATGCTATAAAGGCTGAAAACCCTTTCTCTTTCCATAGTCAGAATGTTTAGAAAATAGAGGGGTAGAGGGGTAGAGGAGTTTTGTTACAGATTACTGTCTCTGCTACTCTAGCTTTCCAGGATAGAAATTGGGAAAAGCAGCAAAATAAAGATGAAAGAAGAAAGTATCTTGGACGTTATTCCTGTTATTGGACTCAGTGGTGTAAAAGAGGGACAAAAATATTCAGAAAATTCTGAAGATTTTAAAGATTAATTTTTTCTATTATAAAATAATGTCAAAGAAAAGGTCAGTTGGGTTTTAGTCTTTACATAATAGAAACAGCTCTGCAATTTTAAAATGTTAGACTAAGTAACTGTTTACTGGTTTTAAGCAGTTACATAACTGAGGATGTTGGATGGCAGCCTCTCGCCCCTCTTACTCTGAAAAAGTAGATGTAATGTAGGTAATAAAACACAAAATGGATGAAAAAACAACCACATCTCACCCAAGTAAATCATTCCTAATCCAATCTGAGCCACAGAATTCTTAAGTAATTCTAGGCAAGTCACTTAAACCATAGATTTCCCAGAGGATCTCTTGTTTATAGTCTTGCACAAACTCTGTGTGGCTCAAGACATCAGAACAGTTATTGGAACCTGCTTTTCTCAAACGGAATGTTTTTCTTCTTAGTTGCTTTTTAAGTTTTCAAAGTTCTGTAATTTCCTTCCGTTGTTCCTGGGCCCTTTAATCCAGTCAGAGGGGAGCAGTCATTGTAGGATTAACATCTCTACCTGCTTTTGAAGCCCAACTTTCTCCAATCTGATAGAGATATAAAATTTGTCACTGAATATGCATGGTTCAGTAGACTCATGTATACCTATTTAGCAGACTAATTCCTCCTTGACCAAAAATCATTTTAGACTTCTACTTCAAACAAACAAAAAAGAAGTAAATCTGTCACATTAATTTGGTGCCCTGATCGATCCCTCAGGGAAAGGGCCAGCACTGCTTTTATTTTAAAAGCTCATAAGATGAGTTTAATTTGGTTCTGTAGTTATTTGTTCAGTACGCAGTGCAAATTTTTCTGGCTGCAGACATGGGATATGGTAAATCTTTGCCTGGATAAACGTCCAACCTCTTTTAAGTTGGGGAGAAAGTTACTCTCTCATAAAGTTCAGACCTGCCAGACTCAATAACTCTACAAAAATGTTCAGATGAAAATTGCTTCAAGCAATCCTAGTAGAAAGCCAGCACCTCACCCCTCGTTTAAAGTTATGATCCTTATCATAATTAATTCAATAAAGAAGTAATGTACTTCAACCTAGGCATAGAGAATAATTTTCTGTCCTGACTGGTATAAACTTTCAGCTAGGGATGTTTAAACTCTGGACCTGATCTTTTAGAGCAAATAATAAATTACAGACCTAGAGCCTGCAGATCATAGCTGAAGTTGAACCATCACAAATATGACACTCTGAGATGAAAAGGTACACTGGCTAGGAGTGATAAAAAGTATAATACTATTTATAAATGTAAGAAAGATGTTCTTTTACTGACAAATTAAACACTAATAATGTTTTTGAGCTATGAATGCATTGAAGAGTAGGATTTTCCATACGATTCTTGTAAACTGATATACCTTGCATCTTAAATTTATGATCAACGTTTTTCTGCTGGTGAAATACAGAACTAATTCTCTGTCAAAAAAACCCGATATATTTGAAAGACCCAGTCTCAAATGACTGAAGTATTTAACTTATGATTCCCTCTACTTTTATCTAAGTTACTGCTCTGCTGTCCCATCTTTTCCTTGCCCTGCTGTCAGAGGCAGATCATGCTGCAGAGGGGCCCTGCCTGCCCACCTGAACACTTCCATTCTTTGTTCTGGAGAGGAGCATGCCCTGGCCAGAGCTGCAGGGCTGAGTGAGCACACCACAAGCATCCTGCCATGTGTTCACTGCTGTTTGCACACGGGCATTTAGCGGCAAGGATGCAGAGATTGGGTTTGGACACTCACCTGAGTGTTCTTGTCTGATTTTCTGGGATATGCTAAAGCAAATAACCACTTGTTTGAGCAGCACAGATGCCATGGTAAAGCTGAGCGTGTACTTCTTTAAATGTTAGCTTTTATTTTATCAGCTCATCTCACATTCTACCTCATTGCATTCAATGCTGCTGTGCTGCAGTGTGACACAACTTGCTGCAGTGCTAACAATTCCAAAACATAGAAACTGCTTTTCGAAGACACCTGATCCAAAACAAAATATCCCTTTCTCACTAATTTAGTTTGATAGATAATCTTTATGAGACACACTTAGAATACACATACTACTTTTACCCCATGTAAGAAATGTGATTTGATACCAGTATACATGCATTTGTCTGCTGTTTCTATTGTTTGTCCTTACTGTTACCTGTATCTATTTATATTTCACTCTCTTAGTTCTTATTGTAAAGAGATTAAGCTCCTCTAAATAAAGCTCCTCCTTTAAAATAATGAAAGGTGCAAATTGCAGAACTACTAGGAAGCATTTTTCACCCAAGATTTCAATTATATTCAAGCACAGATACATTATAAATTACAACTGCATGTGTGGTTACAACAAGAGAATGTGTGGTACCTTGACTTGCAAATGCTCATTGAGGTGAAAAATCCCAGTGACGAGGAGGATTAATTTTGTTTTACTGAATGAGGGAGAGTTTGTGGCATTTTAACTCCTAAAAAACTCTCTCAACCATACAATTATATTAAAGCAAAAAACACACACACACACAAAAAAAAACAACAAAAAAACTCTTTAAAAGATGCTTTGAGTAGAATTTATATTAAGTGTTTTTTTAATGGAGATTTTCTGACTCAAAACGGTGGCTGAAGGTCTGACAGGATAAAACAAAAGCACATTATTAAGCTTTTAGAGCATTTCTCACTTCAACTCTCTGTTGCTAGTAGTTGTGTTGTAAGTTACCTTTCCTCCACTGAGTAGCCTTTACACTGTGTGAGTAGCTTCTATCATAGGAATTACAACTCTCAAGCTTACTTGTGTGCATGATCAGACAGATAATGTCAGTAGATGTTACTCTTTAGAAATATATTTGTACACTTCTGCTATTTTGAAAGTAACACTGTGTGAGATTTCAGGTTCTTTTACGGTAAATTACCTCCACCTTGGAAGTGTCTTAAATAAATTCAAGCTCACATGTGTACATACAACCACATCTTCTACAAATTTAGCCAACAATTAAAACCCTGAGAGCAGCTCAACTGATTGATCAGTTATTTACGGCGTGCACAAACCCAGAGCTGGAGGAAGTCAACACATCAGAGGTTGGTTGCTGTTACAACAAATCCTTTTTTGCCAGAATGTTTGACCAACACTTGCAACCCTGCACCCCCACCCCCTTAGAGTCCCCCTTGGATTGATTAAATTGGCTCAAGATGACACCAATAATTGGCTCAAGATGCCGCTTCGACAGACCCAATGATCCATATCTTTGCATTCCCTAAAATCAGGCCTTTCAGCTCTGTGTTAGATTTAGGATGGTTTACATTGGCTCTGTCACAAACATTTTAATAAAGTCCCAGAGAAACCTCAAACTGGTGACATCATTGGATGGTGTTAAAAAAAAGTTCCACTTTGCTGGTTAGTTGTTAGCCCTTATAATCTGATCAGAACTTTTTTTTCTGCTATATTTTGCCATTCCTTTATAACCCTCTGCAATTAGGACTGTGGTATTAAAAAGAAAAAAAAAATAGTATTAGCTATAAGGAGAAAACAGTTTTAAGTATTTTGACATCAAGTAGTAAAATGAAAAAAGCCAAGCTTAAACATTTACTGTATCTTAATGGCAGGATCCTGGAACTGCTAAATGTATTATTTTTGAACTATTATGAACTAATTACAATGAAACTATTGGCTGTTCTCATGGGACTGTTGTATAAAATAAATAATGTCATCAAGCTCACTGGAAAGGCCAATAGTCATTTAAGTACTTTTAGAAAATAGGTTGCAAATTCTCCAGGGTGTCCCAAAACCGTGCATGTGCCTGGGTTCAGGTAACAGGGCCTGACTCTCCTGTGGTTTATGTGCACAGAAAGGTAAAGATAGCCCACCTCCACCACAGGAGCAATGCCAGTCTGAGCCCTGGAGCTGCTGAGAACCATTCCCAAGCCAGTTGCCTGTTTTCTCCTGAATGCACAGATTCTTAACAATTAGTGTTTTCCATCGCTAATTCCCATGCACCTCAAGAACGGAGCCGCACCATGCAGCATTCCTGTTATCTGATACCCAGGCTCCTCGAGCTTTCCAGATCCTTGAGTTTAAACAGATGACAGTCCTTGTGCCATCAGATGTTATTACTTAATTACTCCTAGCAGTGGACTTCATATAAAAAGGATACTCTGAGTATTTTTTTCCACAACACGCTGGAAAATTTGACGTGCTTTTCCTTTTCAAACTCAAAGGCTGATTTCATGTCCTGAATTTCCATACAATTGTCCTTAAAAATATGAAGATCCCAAGCCAATGAGGACTAAAGCCTACAGTTTAAAGCACAGGAACAGCCTGCCTTGCTGTGGTGCCAAGATTTCCTGTGAAATCTTAATTATAAAGCGTTATCACCCTGACCCTACAGCACAGTTCCACAGCCACTGATGCTGAAGGCTGCATTGATTTGTGGGTGATGCTCCAAGCCCTCATCCCACCCTCCAAAACTGGAACCCAAAACAGAGCAGGGCAGTGGAAGAGGGAGCAAAGAGATAAGAAATTACTGGTTTAAGGTCAGCAGCAGAGGCAGCATTTGAACTCCGGTTTCTCCTCTTTATGGTGGAGCATTATCAGCAAATTTCCTGCCCCACATGTGCCAGACCTGGCTGTCCCTCACACTGGGCAGGGGACACTCAGAGGGTCACAGGCACAGAGAGGAGCCCTCAGGCTCCTCCTCCTCCCAGTTCCTTCACACACAGAGTGCTGCAGAGCAGCAGGTCTAGGGTTTGCCTTGGTGCTTCCTAGAGCAAACCCTGTGTCCAGATGCTTAGCCGGGGGTCAGCACATCCTCCTCCCCACTTTCCACCCCTCACCCAGCACATCCTCATCCCCAATTTCCACCCTTCACCAAAGGAAAGGCAGCCTGCCTGATTCTTGCAGCCACTCCAAGCTCCTTTCAAAAGTCAAGCACAAAGAAAGGGGCTTTGCTATCAAAATGCAGAAATATCTACTTCTAACACGTTAGTTAAAAACTCGATGGCATGCTTTAGTCATCTAAAAAAATAAATTGGCTTTCAAAACTGATTCAGCTTGCTCAGCAGATATAATGCTTACAACCAGTCTATGACCATAATGATACTGTTACACAAATATTAGGGAAATATAATGTCTTTTCATTCTGTCCTTTTCCAGCATGCTTTACAACACTGAGGTAAAATACAAATACTTTTCAAAAAGCCCATTTTCTAGAAAAGTTTCTAGTAAATCTGAAAAGCCTTACTCTTTTCTTCTTTTGGTTTTGGTGGGTTTTCTCTTGTTTGGTTTTTTTTTTGTTTTGTTTTGTTTTGTTTTGTTTTTTGGTAAGAAAAAACACACCAGGATAACTGCAAGCATATTTCCAAAATAAAACAAAAAAGGTGATTTTCCAGGTTTCAATATGTAACAGCTTTTTAAATTATCCAATACGCTGCCTTGATTCTGTACAAATGTTCCCTTCCTTCAAAGAGACAAAAAAGCATGTACTGCCAGATCTGATTGTATGTCGAGAGTGGATCTGATCCCCTTGTCACTAAGGTTACTAATCAAATTTCCATCCAATATGCTCATGCAGGATTTCCTGATCAAACACTTAAATCTGCCCCCTCTGCACCCCCATTAGCTAACATGTTTTATATGTAGCGGGGTCATCAAAAGTGTAATTCCCTTAAAGAAACCTAATCCTGCCCCCTTGTCAGCCAGCAGATAGCTAATAATGCTCTCTATACTACACTTTTTGAACATCAAGAGCATACCAGAAATTAAAATCTTATTTTAATCTCGCAGCAGATGTTCAAAACAAAGGTATTGCATATGTGTGTTACATGTATTTAAAAACCATCAGGTGAAGAAATCAGGAAGTTTCAAGTAAGGTTAGCTGGGGCTTTGCCAGAAAAATACCGAGTAAGTTTTTGTTTCTGTTTGGGCTGGGTGAGTGCCCTGCAGAACCCCATGAAATAGGGTGCCACAGGATAATTTCCCTGGTGAAAAGATTATCTGGGGGAGCTGTGGAGGCAGCGTGGTTGCTCACAACTCCCATGCTCACACTCACACTTGCCCTTCCTGCCTGGATTCCTGCAACTTTCTGATCTGAGCTCTCACAAGGTGTTTTAGCACTGCTTTCCTTTCATATGAGGAAAAAAAAAGCTCAACCTAAAGCAAAAGAAGAAAACTCTCAAATCGATTTCACTGTGAACAAGATTCAGTCCTGTTAGTGGAGGTGGTTCTCATTCTCCAGACTACCTTTTTAATTCTGAATAATAAAATCAAACCTTGAAGGCTTGGTTCAAGATTTTTTCCTCTTGTTAATTCTTTTTTAACAGGTTGAATAAGAATTTGCACAAAAGAAGCATAATAACTTCCATGATGATCCTTTTGGAAGCCTGTGTGTGGGTGCATTTTTTTCCTTTCTCTGCTTTTCTCTGAGCAGTGGTCACAATCAGAGTAGAAGAAGTGGGTCAGGAAATTTAACCTGACTAGTCGAACTCTGGGCTGAATCTGTAAGGTCTGCAAGGCTCGGCTTTGTCAGAGCCCTGTGGATTACATACATCTGAGTGGCAAAACAGATTTAAAATGCTGTCCATTTCAACTTAACATTTGCCCCAGACCTTGCTGATTTGCATGAATACCAGCCCCACTGCCTCAGCTTTCGCAGTCACCACCGCTGGGATCTAAATTAATTGTTAATTGCTTGTGGGGGAGGGAATTTTTTTCCCTGACACACTGTCATTTAATAAACTTTTATTATGTGAAGAGAACAAGTGCAATGCAATCCTGGTGCTTCCAGTTTTTAGTTAGTAGTCTTTTATGAAGTCAATTTATGATGCTGACAGATCTGAATAATACTTCACATGGAATTCTGTGGGACGCTTTAGAAATAATTTAAGTGCAATTGAATCATTTCAACTACTATATATGGTAAGAAAATATAACTTAAGTATATAAATACCATTTTGAAAAATGTCTGTTGAGTTTCAAGATTTTATTGATTTTAAAACGACTTACTGAATAGATTTCAAGAGAAAGAACAAAAAGAGGTGATATAATTTACTTCATATTTTTCTGTACAATATCTCTAATGGAAAACAAGTGGATGGCTTTTGCTTTTAGAACAAAATTTAATATAATGGTGTATGGGAAAAAAATAGTGCTTTGAAAAAGAAAACACTCATTATGCTGAAAATTAGTTTTCTTTTTCTTAATGAGTTTTTTTCAGGTTCTTTCTCTGATAACCCAGAATTCTTTCTCTGATACGCATATTTTTAAACACTGAAATGATAATAATTTTCTAGGTAGTGTCTGAAGATGTCTAATGAACTGCTAAGATTTTAGTTCCAAAAACTTAACAAAGGATTCAGAAGAACTGTTTTATTAGAACAAAAATTAAATAGCAAAAAAATAATGTGGGCACTGTAAGTTCTTATTTCTATGTGTAGAAAAAAAATTTGTTTACTTGTCAACTCAGAATTTTCAATTAGTGTCCTATCCTGAAATCTTCCATTTGATAT